>ML332461.1:0-54195 GCA_005239505.1 Nicotiana paniculata | reverse complement strand
AAGGGTAAAATACCTAGGAGTCAGAAACGTTTGTTATTACCAAAGATGTGATCTCGTACAACTGATGTATATGACTAAGAAGACATGATGTACAAAATGAGAACCAAGAGCAGCCGATGTTGAATTTCAGGGGAAGATTTTAAGTTGTTTAGATTTATTCAAATTAGAATTAGAAAGTACCACATTAGTGAACTACTGTAAGAAGCCGATATTGATGTGAGATAAAAGATAAGACAGCCCCCCCTTAGATAATGTGACTAAGTATTCACTCCAGATGTTTATAGTCAGAAATGATTTTGAAGTGTATAGAAAATTTGGGGTTAGATATTCTAATTTCGTTTAAGACAGATAAACTTTCTCTAAGTGTGATCCATGTACATAGTTCAAAAAATAAAGGATAAGTATGCGACCGTAGAACAGGCTCGGATGGTGAGGGAAGTTAGAAATAACCTTATGCTTCACTTTGATTCATCCAGCCACTTGGTTATCTCGGTCACATGAAGTCAGGCACCAAGTGCCGTGTTACGTCCAGGCCCAGGTTCGGGGCGTGACACTTAAAAACTGGCTAACAACTTTATTCGCCTAGATATCATGCCTATAGGAAGAACATATAAAAAATCAGTTTCATCACTTAACCGTCATGCCTATAAGGAATAGGTATAAAAACAGTTTGACACTTAGATATCACGTTTGTAGAGATAAAAATGTAAAATCAATTTCTGTGTTTACATGTCATGAGGTAATGCTTGTGATCATTTTCAGCGCATAGACAACATGCCTATAGGGTCTAAACAGATAAAAATCTGCCTGTTATAAATCAATCGCTAGTTTATTATTATGGTCTGATTAACGCTTAGATACTATGTTTATAGGATCCTGCCCAGTTATCACCTAGGCAGACCCGTAGGTTGATTAATGTTCTGAAGTTTAAAAATCTGTTTGTTTGACTACTTACAAACTGCCCAGATTCAATAAGTCATAAAATCTGTAGGCAAACTGATTAGGTAATCACTGCCTCGCCTTAATAAAACTGCTGCATATTCTATTTTGTGCTCATCTAGATATCCTGCTATAAGGTTTTAGATAGTTTAAATAGTTTGTTTGAGGCGTGCAACTGTTTATTTACTTGTGGAGGTAAATGTGAGCCCTTAACTGCTCCTTTTATGTGATAGTCCTACCTGTTTTGTTTGTTGCCTAGTTTTTCTCTTTTTAAGAACCATAGGTGAGTCTAGAACCGCCTTAATAGAGCTCCTAAGCACCTCCAGGGTTATAGGAAAGGGACATGTAATGCACGCATACGGTACATACTCGATACTACTAGAATGCTTAGATAATAATTAGGAGGAGGGTAATTGGGTAGTAAAGGATATAATGACCTGTGCGCTAATTTTACGCGTAACACCTCTATTTGAGGAAAGTGTACCGAGTATTGTACAAAATTGATCCTATAGGCTAATAAATTTAGGACCCCCCTTATTCCCGTTTTTTTAAAAATAATCTTTATTTGTTCAAGTTGCTTTATGACTAATTCACTTAAATTGAGTTTGGCCGGGACTCACCGTTGTGGACCTCGAGGGGTGCCTAACACCTTCCCCTCAAGGTAATTTTGATCCCTTACCCAATCTCTGGTAATGTAAACCGGTTTATGAGTTATTTGCTTTAGGTTCCCTAACACACCTTAATCCGTTAGTGGCGACTCTTCAAATTCCATACCCCATCCCAAAAAGGAAATGAGTTATCCCAGAATGTCGAAACTCCGATTTCGCGAGGAAAATGGTGGCGCGACAGCATGGCGACTCTGTTGGGGATATTAGGCTCTTACCACAATAAACTTGCTTTTGTGAATTAGTTTCTAAGCATGCTTTATTCTGCTAATATGTGTGCACCCTTTCCCTTCCCCCTTTATGTGAATTTAATTACCTATTTTCAAGCATTTATGATTTTCTTTACTACATAAACTAACTTTTCTCCTTGTTTTCTTTGTTAAACGCCTTTTCAATTATTAAATACCACATTTATCATTTTTAACGTGCAAATACGTGACAACATGCTATTTAATGTTGCATAAATCATGCTCAACATCATACTCCACTCGTGCGTAATGAATCCTATAGCAACACTTGATAAGTGTTGCGCCCTTCCTATATATCACCCTTTAAATTCAGAAAGGCTTATTTGCGGTAAAACTAGTCGATCATCAGTGCAGTCGATGGTTCCGTGCCTTTCCCCCTCAAGTTGTCCGCTTGAGAATACCAGTCTAGACCTTTATAGAAACCTTAGTCTGATTAATTGTACATGCTCATGGTCAAACCTAGCCGGGTTAATATGTTTTCCACATAATAACCCTTTAAGACGAACCTTATCCAAAAGTCCATCGGGTTTTCATAATCCCAACGTACGCGACCACATTTTTTGTGCATTAATTTTGGAGAACTAAATGACAGTATGATAATCATTGATGTATAAGTAGTCGAATTTGGAGGGTGAAATGGTCTAACCTTATTTGTTTTGCAAAAATGAGGCATGGAGTCCCCAGGTTCGGCATGGTCCAAAGAATACCACCATTGTTGCTGGATTGGTGAGATGACCTTTCGCTAAGTGACAAAGACCATGTGAAAAGGGTCCTCAGAAACTTACCCTCTTTACTGGATATCCAGACAAACAATATGCTGATCGAAACAACCACTGTGTTCTGGGACGGATAAAGGTCTGAGTTCCTTTTTGGCAACATAGAAATGACTCCTCTCTTGGAGGAGATAAAGGGATTCACTGGACTACCTCGGGACAATTCGGGTTTATTGGTGCCGGAAAATCGTGCCGCTAGGGGGTTCTTGAAAATGATGGGTTTGAAAAAGAACGATGATTTGGAGTGCCTGAAGGATTCCTACATACCCTTTGACTACCTCTATGAACGATATGGTCATAGGAAATCCTATCGTATCTTCCATGATGAATTCTCTATCACTACCTTGGGTCATATTCACCGCAGGGTTTTTGTGTTCATTGTTTGCTTTCTGGGTATAATAGTATTTCCCAGAAAAGGAGATAGATTCATACTAGACTGGCTATGGTAACCAAAACTTTAATGGAGGGGATTGAGGGGAAAACATAAACTATTGTACCCATGATCATAGCTGACATCTATCGGGCTTTGGTCTGCTGCCAGAAGGGGTTTAAACATTTCGAAGGTTGCAATTTGCTGCTACAACTTTGGTTATTGGAGCATCTCCAAAAGGGTCAATATCGTCAAGAGTTTCCACGAAGGGCGTGGAATGATCATATAGCCTCCCATCACCCTAAGAGAATGATTTACATCCCAGACAGGTTTGCTCAACCGGAAAATGCTACAGAATGGGTGCAGTTTTTTGACAATTTGACTGAGGACCATGTTCAATGGATGTTCGAATGGTTCCCTACCAGTGAGTTTATCATCAGATCTAAGGATGATCTGCACTTAGTGTTGATCGGGTTAAGGGGCATATACCCTTATGTTCTGATCAGGGTTATGAAACAGGCAGGAAGGAAGCAAGTCATACCGCGAGTTTCTAAAATGAGTCATTACAGGGCAGATTTTCAGGATGATGACATCCCGTACAAATGTGAAGCTCAGCATATGTGGCTTCTAAAGGTTATTGTAGAAATGGACACCATCGAGCTAGACAGGTATCACGCAGGGCATGTGCACTATTACCTATCATGGTTGGAAGACAACATAACAGGGGTAGTTGAGTGGGGAATCGGTCGAGGGAACAGGGTCATAGACGAGTTGCTGAAGCCCAAGTGAAATACAATAAACTGCGTAAAAGGGTTCATGAGTCCGAGGCCGAGAATCTGGAGCAACATAAGACTGATATGGAACTGATCAATGAATGGAGGGGAAGTGCTATCAAATCTAATAAAAGGCTGGAGTATTTGGAGCAGGGTCTGATGGAAGGAAGGGAAGGCGAGGAAAAGAGTCGCCGACTGCCAGAATGCTAAGGGAAGCGAAGGAGGACATCTAGCGAGAGTATACCTGCTGTTGGGCATGCACGACCTGGGGAACCTGATCGACAGAGCCAAAAAGATCAAGCCTGGGGAAGGTCCTTCTGGGACCAAGTAGATTAGGTTTACCTGCTTTTTCAAATGTAATAAGGCCAAGTGCCTATCGCGCCCCTCTTTTTCCCCTTTCGCGGGAGTCCGGGTTTTGACATTTTGGGACAACTCCCTTCTTTTTGGGACGGGGGTATGGAAATTGAAGAGTCGCCACCTAACGGATTTAAGGTGCGTTAGGGCACCTAATACAATTAACTGATGAAACCGGTTTGTGTTACCAGAGATTGGATAAGGGCTTGAAATTACCCTGAGGGGAAGGTGTTAGGCACCCCTCGAGGTCCACAACGGTGGGTCCTGGCCATACTTATTTTGTGAATTAGTCATTTGACAAATAAAGCAGTCTAAGCACACACATATATAAAAATAAGGGAAGTCATAAGTCTATTAGCCTATAGGATCACATCTGTACAATAACAGTTAAACCTTCCTCAACTAGAAGGGTTACATGGCATTATCGCACAGGCCATCATCTCCTTTTACTACCCAATTACCCTCCCCTTAGCGGTAATAAGCGGTTTTAATTAAACGAACTCTATGCGTGCAGTACCCGTCCCTTCCTTATGGCCCTGGAGGTGTTTAAGACCTCTAATTTAGGCAGTTCAAGACTCTCCTAAGGTGTTTAAAGGAGAAGATCTAAGCAACAACAAATAACGTATAGTACTGTCAAGTAAAAGAACAATTAAGCGGCTTATGTTTACCTCCACAAATAAAGAGATAATTAGCATGTCTCAAACAACAAGATTTCAGATGTTTCAGAAAGGTCCTAGAATAGGATGTCTAGGTGAGCATGACAAGTAGAGAATATGCAGCATTATGTTAAGGCGAAGTGATAGAAACCTAATCAGTTTGCCTACTAATTTAAGAATCTGTTAAATCTGAGCAGTTCACAATTAAGCAAAGCATATTTTTACAATTTGCAAGATTTCAATTATCTTATAGGATTGCCTGGGCGTGGAACATGATATCTAATTGTTAATCAGAGTCTTAATACTAACAAGCGATTTTAAACAGGCAGTTTGAGTTCATTATATCCTATAGGCATGCTGTCTAGGAGCTGAAAAATAATCACAAACGTTACATAACTGGTTTTATATATTTATCTCTATAAGCATGATATCTAGGTGTTGAGACTGCTTTTTATACTATCGAGACATAGGCGTGGTATTCAGGAGAGTGCAATAAAAGTCCTAAAACATGGTTTCTAATGCACATAGGAGAACTTTATGAACATGATTATTAGGCAGAATTAATAACAACCTAGTGACAGAATTTCTAAGCAGACATGAGTATGCAGAACTTTAGAAAGCACAAGTTTAGGACAAATGATATGATGCACCTATAAGTATTGTTTTTCTAAGGCACAAAACAATCTTATAAGCATGGTTTCTAATGCATATATAATCACAAAAATCCTAGGAGCATGATTTCTACCCGATTTCCCCATAAAATACATATAAAAGTCCATCCCATTTTACTAATATCCCTAATATCTGGTTTACAAAAATTATTATTACAGACCAAGAATGAATGAATTACAGAAATGAAACTGCAATACTATAGGGATCCTGGATAGGCCCAAAAGTAAACCTGGAGGACCAGGCCTTCAACCAAATCCAAGGTACCAATATCTCATAGTGTCCAAGAGAGTATCCTGGTGCGTCAAAGTTCCCAAGGGCCTCAGGGACCCCGGGCAATGCTCACACAAAGACTCCTTTTAAAGAGAAATGATTTTTGTGCAGTGTGGAAGAGCCAGCCCCAGTGTGTCAGAGTTCAGAGGAGTCTCATGGACTCCTAGACAGTACACACACTGGAGGGGCAGAATCCTAAGTATTATAAGAGTAGGAGTGAGAGTGCTTGACATAGTTGAAATAACTTTAGGAAAATAGTGTAGAAGTAAAACATTTAGAAGTGAAGAATACTTCAGGAGTGGAAATAGTTTGGGAAAGCATATTAAGAGTAAAAACCTTTTGAAAACATTCTGAGAAAAGAAGGTTCAATAACCAACAACATAGTCACAAATCCTAAAAGTGCCCAGATTCAAGTCAATTTGTTAATTAACTCTAGGTGAGGACAAATAATTTTACAGAGAGGAGATCAAGGGTTGGGAACACATGAATCTTAAATCAGAAACACATAAACAGGATGAGAATGAGAGCATATTGAACAACAAGCAGGGGTTGATTGACAACCAAATTCATAACATTCATTAGAACGTGGACTACTGATTTAGAGTCTCAACAGGAAAGTCATACTTGATGCTAGTAACAATAGAAGGTAAAACACAAAGACTAAGTGTAGGAATGATCATGCTGAGGAAATGGGTCTGACTACACAGAATTAGTCATGCCAGAAGTCGATTAGATAAAATAAGAGCCTGAGACACAAAATAAGCATGCTGGTTGAAGGAAGTAAACAGGAAAGATGGAAGTACTTAAACTAAGGTAAACATGCTGGTTAAAGTAATAAATAAGAAGATTGGAATTTAAACATGCTGATCAGGCAATAAACAGAGTTAACTATGTAGTAGTCACACTAGTACATAAGAGACATAGCCTTAGCAGAAACAAAGCAACAAGGAGCACATATATTTGAATTTCATATTGACATTGAGATAGGAACATACCAGTTAAGGAAGAAGAAACAGAAGGTAAAGTAGGCAGGATTCAAAAGTCTAGCCTTGGCTTTCAGCCGGCTAGACAAGCAATGAACACAAGTAGTAGAGAGAGATGAGAGAAAGTTTATGTGTGTGTGTGTGTGCCTTTTTGAACTGTTGTTCGTGTCTTTTAGAGGTAGAATAAGAGTGTATATATAGAACCTAGGGAGTAGAACAAATAAGGTAAAGTGAATCAAAATTCAATCAATTAAGGATAATCAGATAATCACAGAACCAATTCCGATAAGGGAGTCCGGAATAGACCCCTTAATTTGGGGGTAATCAATTAACGGTCACAACAGGAGGTTTAATTAAGGAAAAGAATCCAAAAAAATGCCATATAAAGAGTCAGTAAAAATCCCCAAACTCCTATTTGTTAATTAAGGCTAGTAAAATAGGGAAACATGTCACAAATAAGGAGAAGTTTCAGCACACAAATTATAACAGGGTAATTAATAGGAAATAATCAGTAAAAAAAATCTTCAAAATATACTGATTTTATGGGCAAGAATTACTCAGATCTCTAAATAGAAATCGACTAAGTAAAACCTCACAGAAATACATGATTAACAAGAAAATCAGGTTCGCACTAGTAATAGAGATCAATTAGGGCAAAAATCTCAAAGAATACTGGTTTTAACAGGGAAACATTTGAATCCAAGAGATGGAATAAATGAATACGACTGGCATCGCAGAAATAACCAAAAATATCGAAAAGAAATCAGCATATCACACAAAATCATCTAGGGTTTGAACATTCATGCGAAAATTAGTCAAGATGATGAAGAAAAAATTAATTAAACACTGAGAAGTTAGAAAAATATTTGAAGCAAAGTCTGTGATGAATACTTGTTTTAGAAAGAGTGATTAAAAAATCGAAATAGTTAATTAAAACAAGAAATTTTAAAGGAAAACACCTAATAACATTCGAATCACCTCAGATCTATAAAGATGTGAGAAGAATCGACAGTATCGAACTAGGGTTTTTAGAAAATAGTAGGGATGAACAGAATCGGTCAAAAACCCATGGATTCGTAATTAAAACAAGAGGAAGTCCTTACTTAGAAACGAAAATGGGCTGAGACAGGCCGATAAACAAGTTTCAAACCAGAACAGGTTGGCGTTCCTTGAGATCTTCTCAAGGACCCATGAAATCGAAGAGCCATGGAGTATAGGAGACCAGTGGTGGACGGAGAAGGCACGGAAACACCATAGAAGGGAGGTTCTCACCGGTGACGGCAATTAGGGTTAGGGTGAGTTGAGAGAGAGTTGGAGGGGTGAGAAAAGAGGGTGACGGCAGATTGAGAGAAATGGGAGGGGTTAGGGTTAGTTAGGGATTACTTAAGGTAAGTTTAATCATGGACCATTGATCAAAATTATCAACAACCATGATTAAACGGGGTTATTGGGTCGGATGTATGCAGATTGGGCCTAAGGGGTTTTGGGCTGGTTTCTTTGGTTAATATTAAGGTGTTTTGGGCGGGTATTAAAAGGGTTAAGTCTGAAACAAAAAAAGGGCTATTATTTAAATACCCAAATAATTGATAAAAAATATTTCATAAAAATAATTAACCGATTATAAAAATAATTTTTATGCATAGAAATGCTTTAAAATAGTTACTCAATATTTTAAAAATACACCAAGCTATTTTTTGGCAAAATAAATTAATAATGCATGCATGGGCTATAATTGCAAAGTTATTGCAATTATAACCTAAGAAATGTAAATGTGGCTATTTGTGAAATAATTTAAGCTTATTATAAATATAAATAGCAAAATTAAACCATGAAATTGTCATAAAGTCATTTGTAATGCAGTTAGCAATTATTTATATAAACAAAAATACTGGAATAAGTTAATTAAAATACTTAAAAATGCAGAAATTATGGCAAAATGTTAATTGATGCTAATGCTTAGTTTTGAAGGTATATATACATTTGAAAAATATTATAGGGAAACATTGGGTATCAACAGCTGCCCCTCTTTACCCGGGAAGGATGAAAGAGTTGTCGGGTAAAGATATGATGGCCAATTTTGATCGAGCGAGATGGTTTGGGATATTTAGGCCGCACTCTAGTTCCTGAGCTGCCTACATATCCCTAGTTTTACAGGAATCAGGTCATGTGTAGTTCAGGATTCATCGGCGGAATATACCAATGAAGTCATCACAATAACAAACACGAGGTTTTGGAATAGGTGAAAAAATGGTTATGGTGAGCGGTCAGGTTTGAGATAATTTGAAAGAACTGGAGCGGGATTGCTCCTGTTGGGGTAGCGGTTGCTTATCGGGTCACCTGCAAGTAAAGAGATACTACGAGCATATATTTGTGTGGAAATTTAAACATGATGCAGATTCCCTTCATACCATGAGAATTGTATTTGGACGGATGAGGATGACGTCCTTAGACCATGATGTCCTGGGCCATGAATTGTTCAGTGAGGGATTCACAGGCCATGAAATGGTGTTCTCGGGCCATGAAAATGATGCCTCCGAACCATAACACCTTTGAATAATGATATGCAAATATGAGAGATCCTCAGGCCATGACATGTTGTCTTCCAGCTATGAGGATGATGCCTTTAGACAATGACGCGTTTAAACAAGTTGGCGATATTTCAGCCCATGATATGCAAAGACATTATTCTAGGAGCGACAAGACATGGCTCAGTCTTGTATGAATTTGAGGGAAGAGCTTAGCCCGAAAGAAGAGAAAATAGATAGTGCCGGAGAGACAGTGCTTAGTCTTGGAAAATAAAAAGACAATGATTGGCCTTATGCAAATAAGAGGCAGGGGTTAGCCTCATGCAAGATTCGGGACAGGGCTTAGGGCCATGCAGATGGAAGGCAGTGCTTAGCCTTATGAAAATGGAGAGGCAAGGCTTAGCCTCATGCAGATATGGAGACAGAGCTTAGTATCATGCAAGATTTCAGGACAGGGATTAGTCCCATGCAAGTGGAAGGCAGAGCTTAGCCATATCCATATATAGAGGCATGGCTTAGCCTTATGCAAATATGGAGAGAGAGCTTAGTCTCATGCAAGGTTTGGGACAAGGCTTAGTCCCATGCAGATGGAAGGCAGTGCTTAGCCTTATGCAAATATGGAGAGAGAGCTTAGTCTCATGCAAGGTTTGGGACAAGGCTTAGTCCCATGCAGATGGAAGGCAGTGCTTAGCCTTATGCAGATATGGAGGCAAGGCTTAGCCTCATGCAAATATAGAGGAAGGTCTTAGCCTCATGCCAGGTTCAAAGGCAACGCTTAGCCTCATGCAAGATTAAGAGAGAGATTAGTCTCATGCAAAGAGAAGGCAACGCTTAGCCTTATGCAAATATGGAGGTAGGGCTTAGCCTCATGCAGAATTGAAGGCAGTGCTTAGCCTTTATGAAAATATGGAGGCAGGTCTTAGCCTCATGCAATATTTGAAGGCAACGCTTAGCCTTATGCAAATATGGAGGCAGGGCTTAGCATCATGCAAGATTGAGACAGAGCATAGTCTCATGCAAACAGAAGGCAGTGCTTAGCCTTATGCAGAATTGAAGGCAGTGCTTAGACTTTATGCAAATATGGAGGCAGGGCTTAGCTCATGCAAGGTTGAGAAAGAGCTTAGTCTCATGCAAAAGAACAGATAGGAGGTGATAACAGAGTATTTCTTAGCTGGAAGTGGATTCAGTATCGTTGTTGTTATGAAGGTTGTGATTTCGAGGCGTGCATATTCCTTGTTCCTGCATTCAAAGAAAAATCATGAGTTCTGTAAAGGGGAGGTCGGTTCGTGCCTCAGTCGGCTTGCTTGACTTGCTTTGCTCGGTCTGAAGATCCTGTTCAAATCATTGGGGGTAGAGTTTGCTAAACAGAGTTATTTCAAAAGCAAGCATGCATAGTTTTCAAGTCATAGTTTTTTTTAGAAAATTGGTTAGATGAACTAGTGACTGTGACACGATCCGAGACATTGCGACCGATCTTGCTGTAGAATTTTGAGGGTCCTCCTCAAAATTCTTCCCCAGTTAGAAGGAAAAACATTTCTAACTGCTGTATATGCTGTGATCGGCTGAACTTGCTTCAGAATTTTGAGGGTCCTCCTCAAAATTCTGCCCCAGTTTCTGATGGTGGGAAAATAAAATTTTTATTGAATTGTGACCGAACCCACATGGCTGCCTACGTATCCCCTCTTAAACGGGAATCAGGTCGAGCGTAGTTCAATTACATCATATGCAAAAAACATATATAGTTACACATAATATCTCTTGACTGCATCTGAATTGATTGGTTTTGGCCATACTTCTCTGTCCATTTCTACGAGTATGAGGGCTCCCCCTGTCAATACTCTGTGAACCATGTAAGGACCTTGCTAGTTGGAAGAGAATTTCCTTTTGGCTTCATCCTGATGCGGAAAGATCTTCTTCAACAACAGCTGCCCTGGTGTGAACTGTCTCGGCTTGACTCTTTTGTTGAAGGCTCTGGACATCCTGTTCTGATAAAGTTGTCTGTGACATACCGCATTCATACTTTTTCCATCTATGAGGGCTAGCTGCTCATAACGGCTCTTTGTCCATTCTACGTCGCTGAGCTCAGCTTCTTGTATGATCCTCAAGGAAGGAATATCTACTTCGGCGGTAATAACAACTTCAGTACCATAAACCAACAAATAGGGTGTTGCCCCGGTTGATGTGCGGACTGTGGTACGGTATCCCAGTAAGGCCAATGGTAGTTTCTCATGCCACTGTTTGTGATTCTCTACCATTTTCCTCAGTATCTTCTTGATATTTTTGTTGGCGGCTTCTACGGCTCCATTCATTTGAGGTCTGTATACTGTGGAATTCTTGTTCTTGATTTTGAAAGTCTCACACATGGATTTCATCAGATCACTATTGAGATTGGCGGCATTGTCAGTGATGATGGATTCTGGAACTCCGAACTGACAACAATCCGGTCGCGGGCAAAATCTGCCATAACCTTCTTAGTCACTACTTTGTAAGATGCTGCTTCGACCCATTTGGTGAATTAATCAATAACTACCAAGATGAACCGATGCCCATTTGAGGCGGTGGGCTCGACTGGACCAATGACATCCATTCCCCAGGCGAATGGCGAATGGCGAATGGCGAATGGCCAAGGTGAGTTTGTTGCATTGAGCTCATTCGGCGGCACTTTTATCATATCTACATGCACTTTACATTGGTAGCATTTTTGAATATATCAGATGCAATCTGTCTCCATGGCTATCCACAAATAGCCGGCCCTAAGTATCTTCTTGGCCAAGATAAAGCCATTCATATCCGGGTCGCAGGTTCCAACATGTATCTCTTATAGCAACTTAGAAGCTTCTTTCACGTCGACACTATTGCGTTTTTATTAAGGGATGTCAGTCAGAAATGGAAGAGGTACCTCTTGGATTTCACCTCTTCATCTCACCTTTTCATTGTCTATAAATTTAGAGGCTTGGCCTCATTTTTCAAAGGATGGAAAATTTGAAAATTTTCCCCTCTTTCCTACTTTGTTGCATTATTTTCTAAATAAACATAAGTGTCAAGTGTGATTTTCTCCGTTTGTTGAGTTCGCTGAAGTTCTTTGATTTGAAGTGCCGCTATCACAGAATAGTTATTCCGTTCTATCCTGGGAGGAATTAATCCATATACCTTGGGCAACAGTGAGGGGATTAAATTCCTTAAGGACACACTGTGAATTCAGTGGGCTCGAAATTATTTTACGATTTGTTTATGAACTAACATTTACTTGCTTCTCTGATTTTTCTGATATGCAATCGAAAGTCGAGATGTATTAGTCTACGACATAAGAAAGTTTTCATTGAACTTTTATGAAAATGAAACGAGTTTTGAAGTATTTGAAATATACTCCAAATTATGCTTTGCACTACAATAAGTATCCCGTGATAATAAAGGGGTATAATGATGCAAATTAGATCACCGTTTCAACCGATTCTAAACAGTCAGTGGAGGAGTGATGTCTTGGAAATTGTCCAAACAAATGTGCATTGACCGCTCTACAGTGGAGGCTGAGTTTATAGCCTTAGATAAAGCCGGTGAAGAAGTTGAATGGCTCCAAAATTTCTTGGAAGATATTCCATTTTGGCCCAAAACTTTGGCACCTATATGTATACATTATGATATCCAAGCGGCAATAGGCAGGGCAGGGAGCGTTATGCATAACGGAAAGGCCTATCTATAGAGGCAATTGAAAGATCATCGAAGGGAATGAGGCTAAGGCCTAGGACAAGTCATCATGGCGGTAACTCTACCTAGCAGACTGGAGATCCCAAGAGCTAGGTTCAAAGAGATCAACCAAAGTTATGAATGACGGTTCAACATTGTAAAATAACTCAACTCATTATCGTGATGAAGACAATGTTCAGAAATCAAGGTAAATCATTAAGGCTTTTTGATGAGTCAATAAAGCATAAAACTTTTTAATGATTTGCTAAGTCTGGCAGGATATGACCAAATAGCGTGTATATAGGATTATACATTTAGAAATCACCTATGTGAGTGTGAAGTGTAAGCCGCTTTAAGGATAATGAAAGTAAAGGCCCATTCTCTAAGTACTCATGAAACTGGGCGGTGTTCATGGCTGAAAGAAACACAACCGTGAGAACCAAAGATGGTTAAGGATTGATTGTGTGACTTGTGGTTGTCTAGGTATACACTAAAGCTCGACGGTTCAAAGATATCAAATCTACCGATTGACCGAATATATCCGACATAAGTTCACTACGGAAAGTTCAAAGGGAAACCTACTTATCAAGATGCGATTAATCCTTAATTGCGAATCACACAGTATTTTCATGCATGTATTTCCACATATGTCCATTCCCCATTCATGTGGGAGATTGTCGCGTTTTTATTAAGAAGTGTGAATGGGAAATGGAAGAGGTACCTCTTGGATTGAACCTATTCATCTCACCCTTTCATTGTCTATAAATTTAGAGGCTTGGCCTCATTTTTCAAAGGATGGAAAATCTGAAAAATTTCCCCCTCTTTTCTACTTTGTTGCATTATTTTCTAAATAAACATAAGTATCAAGTGTGATTTGCTCTTCTTGTTGAGTTCGCTGAAATTCTGTGATTTGAAGTGCCGCTATCATAGAATAGTTATTCCGTTTTATCCTAGGAGGAATTAATCCGTATATCTTGGGCAACACTGAGGGGATTAAATTCCTTAAGGACACACTATGAATTCAGTGGGCTCAGAATTATTTTACAATTTATTTATGAACTAATGTTTCCTTGATTCTCTGATTTTTCTGATTTGAAACACAAATATCAACAATCTTATGGATTTTAAACTATTTTGAATGGTTGTTAGGTATGAGAACCAGAGCGAAAATCTTTTTCTGTAATTAATGAACAAGCAATATTTTTGAAATGAGGCTGAGAGTTCCTGGCATATGTGTGGGTCAGGCCACATGATTGATTGAAAATTACGGCAAAACATTCTTTCTATATTATACAAGAGCAAGTCTTTAGACACGGCTGCTTAAAGTCATAACTTTTTTATTTGAAGTTTTTTTTGTCTTTTTAGGCATAGTCATATACGTATAGCTGAAATGTTTCCAGAAACCCTACGTGTAAATTTGATTTCAGTAGAGCTGTATGACAACTTAGCTTTTCCCTTTATTTTTTTGTACTTTCAATTCAAAGAGGATACCTTCTGTTTCTATCATCTTCTTCCTGTTGGTGTTCTTGCTCTCAAGATATTTTTGTGTTCTTGCTGCAAGTATGTTTCTTTTTCAGTTAATTCTGTATATATGTTCTTCTTTATCCTTAATTCTATTTTTTTGGTTCTCTCCATCCTTTTTAATTTTTCTATTCAATGGTTGTAGAATCCATTTATCGTCAACCTCAAATTTCATGTTTTGTATCTTGCGTTGTCTCTTTTTTTCCCCTTTACAAGAAGCTGAAGCCATTTGCAACAATTTTCCATTGTTGATCTTCTCTTCTCTAGAGCCTAAATGCTTCTTTGTCTCAACGGATATTGACACTGATATGGTTTATAAACCTAATTAACAAGAAGAAAATTTTGGGTATAGCCTCACATTTCTTAATAAAGTTTGGAGTTCTTTATCTTCTTCAATTATTTTTCAATGTTCCTTTTCTTTAATTTCATCTTATCTATTCTGCTCTATCGTGGCTCTCTTACGGTAAACTACTACTGAGGTTGTTCATCTGTGTCAGAATAATAGGAACAAGATTACCATCTGCAAAAAAGCTTCAATTATTGGGTTTTAGCTCAGGTTATCTTCTTCAGTTTGATTGCCAGTTATTTTTGTTTTTCTGCATGACCCTACCCTTATCATCAATTTCTCATTCCTGGTCTTCGTTCCTCATAGGATTCTGGAAAGAGAATTACTGTAGCCTGTAAGCACTCATTGCCTTTATTGCATTTAGATATAAAACTTCAACGTTGTGATTAACTTTTTCTCTTTTGTACTTAGGTTTTACTCTCTCTTATTGCTACTATAGGTTTTAACTCTTCCTTCGAGTCTTTTGTTCTCGGGGGTCATGGTCCGATGAAATTTATAGGTTTAGGAAGAAGCCCTATAAAATAGTAATTTTTCTTTTGACCATATGTTGATTGTTAATACGATTTATAAGGGCTCTTAATTCAAGGCTAGCATTAATACAAATTCTACCCTTGAAGTAGTTCAATTCAAACTAAAAATCATTATGTGGATAGTATTGCCAATTGGGCTCTAAGTTTTCTTTAGAATCTCAGCATCTTGATGACTCAATCTTCTAGAATCATTCATTGGATATGACTAGCTACACATAGAGTTGTTTATTTGATTTCTGGCAATCGAAATGTCGGTTCCTATATTACTTGACTATTGTTGATTATAGTTGAACATATGGATAAACATGAGTTCGCGCTTTCATAGTTGTGGGAGGGGGTGTATAACAACAATGTTGTGGCGTTGCCATCAATTGTGGTATTTACTGAAAGTATGGGAAAGTTGATAATTTATTTCAATGAATCTTTGTACTTTACTAATACTATATCGCATTTATACATATGTCAGCGCAGAAACAGCCTCTTACAGAAATGCAGGGTAAAGCTGCGCACAATAGACCCTTGTTGTGCGGCCCTTCCCCGGACCCCGCGCATAGCGGGAGCTTAGTACACCGGGCTGCCCTTTACACATGTCAACGTTGATTAAAGTAGGTAGTTGATCAAAGCTTTTCATCTTCATAAGCTTTGTCATTTTTAATTTGAAATTTTTGATTATAAAGAAACTGATTATCAGTTCACAGATGAAGAGGGGCAGAGGAGATTATCAAATTTATTATTTTGTTTCATTCCTATAGCACTTTTTATTTTTATTTTTTGGACCTACTTATGCCAATTTCTTTTTGAACCATCTATAAAAGTGATGTGTGATGGATCCCACTCCACAGTCATTTATCTAGGGAAAACATAGCTAAAACAATAGAGTTTCTATGACTTTTTGTATGATAATGAGAAAATGATATGATTCCTTTCCTTTCGCTTTCTTCATAGCTACAAAGAATATAGATATGGTATTTTTCTTAGAGTAACACCAAGAGAATATTACATCATCTTTTGGTTGGAAATATGACAGAGCGAGAGATCCTCTTCTCATATTTTTCCATCAATTAACTTCCTCATACAAAAATAATCTGTTTCTTTTCGTTGAGATGAATCTCATGAGAGAATATCTATTTACTATCTAATCACATGAACTCCACTCTATATACACGATATTGTCATGTGAATTTCTCATATGTTATTGAAGTATTTTACATACAATATCCCCACCTTCAATATCTTTTCGAATTTTAAGTAAATTTATTGAAATTGTAATAATGATGGTCAAATCAATTGCTGCTTTATATGATATTTCTAATTGATAAGAAAAAATGCAACAATATGAGTCAAAACGGATTGGTACTCAGTGAAAGCCTAATTAGATAATAACAGTCATAAGGGAAATATAACTTTAGATAAGGGATACATTACAAAAGTTGTATGATGTACAATGCATCTAATGAATATTTTCCTTATTATAGTGCCTTTATTACTTCTATTTTTAACTGTCCAGCTTTACATGTTTCTAGGTAAAATCTGTATACATGTTTTAGAATGCATGAGAAGAAAAATTCTTCCTTTTCTTCTCTATTTTTTATATCACATGGTGCAGAGAGGATGAGAGGAGGCAATTTGCTGGTATAACAGAAGAGTTGAGTTCTAAAATCTTGCGCCAACTCTATCTAATCTAGCTCTAATGGTGAACGACTTAGCTAATGGTTCTATTTGTGGTGCACTTGTGCTCACTACATCTTTAAATGGTTCTTGATAGATATTTCTTAGATTAGATGAAGTGGATTTGCTGTTAAGTTAGGCTGCAACAGTGTCTCACTTATTTAACTTTAAATTGCCTCTACGTGCGCCTTTTCTCATATATGACACTATACCTACTTCTTTTCTCCTAGCTTTCCACATAGCCTATATCCACACATACCATCCTCCTCCCAATTGCGCACATCTATTTTTGAGAGAAGAAATTTTGAACTTTCAGTGAAGACATTCAACTTAAATACGTTTCTTAATTATGTTGACATATGAAGTTCACACCAGTTTAGGTCGAAAGAATGATAAAATATTATCCAAGGTCATTCTCTAATGTCTTCCTTTCCTAAGATACAATGTGAGCCATGTATAGTAGTAATTAATTTCATCTCCATATTGGGTAGCCTCCTACGCATTGATCTGTCCCTTACATTTTCAGCCATATTTATTGATTTCTTTTTTCCTGAATTACATGTCCCTAATTGTTGGATTGTGTAACATTTTGTTTGAAATTCTAATTTAGTCTTTGCAATTAGCACTAGCATGATAACATTTTCTGAACCATCAACCAAATATTTGATAAGCTAAGCTTATGACATCTAGATGCAGGTAGTAGTAGAAATATGAATATAAAGCGCTGTTAAAATTTTGTATTCTATTTAAACCTTTCAACTACTTTGGACTCGAATTATACAATTAGCATTGATAAAATGGAAAATGTTATTTACTGCGATGTGTTTGCTTTGGCATAAGAAATTACCAATTAGAAGGAAGGCATGCCAAAGAGTTGCTTTAAAGAAAGAATTATTGGGGGTAAACATTCCAGTAATTGTTATATGAAGGCTAGCCGCACTTATGCGGTCATGATTGCAGTCCGCAACTTATATCATATATATAAGTTGGCACAAAACAGAGTTTTATTTTCTTACTCTGCATATTTTTAATTACCTACCCTATGTGTTTTAAAGATGCTAGAGTAAGATATTTATTATGTGATGATTTCAAAAATAAATATTTTATTAATTGGTACATTATTTGTTAGTATGTATAAAATTATGTGAAAGAATATTTTTAAGATTTGTAAGATGTGAATTATGCTTATATTAATACTTGAAAGTATTTTTGAGATCATGAATATAATATATGTAAATATATTACATATGTTTGTTTGATAAGAAAATATATCAAATTGTTGAAATGTTTAGGTGTTATAATGGTTTAGTTGGAAATACATTTGAAAAGAAAATTAAAATACTTGCGATTTTCTACCCCTGTTTTTGGAGAAAATTAAGATTCTCGTGATATTGTACACCCGTTATAGAGAATAAAATCTTCGTGATTTCTACTCCTGCTTCGAGATCAAAATCTGCGTGATTTTTTTACTTGTTCGTTGAGATTAAAGTCTTCGTGACTTTCTACTCATTTGTCAAAAATTAAAGTCTAAGTGACTTTATACTCGTTTTGGGGGTACTTAATTAAAATGCAAGTTCCTAAACCCAAAAGGGTAAATATTGGACCGGAAAATGGTTGATTGCGTTTTTATTGGATATGCAAGAAATAGTAATCCATATCATTTTCTGGTTCATAAATGTTACGACCCCAAATCTAAACCAGTCGTGTTGGCGCCTATCGTGGAACTAGGCCAGCCAAATCCACACTCAAATCGTAAAAATCTTTCATTTATAACATTACTAAATTGATAACTCATAAAGGTTTCGTTTAAACATTTTTAAAACAGATAAAGCTACACTGAATATTAAATACAACCCTGAGATCCCGGAGTCTGGTCATGAGAATCTACAGAAAATATACAACTCTGGAAAATAAACCCTATAATAGTAAGCAGGAGAGGGCAGGGTTGCGGACGCGTGCAACTACCTCGCAAAATCTCCGAGAAATATCTGAAACAGATACACAACTCACTCTGCCCTAGCACCTGGATTTGCACACAAGGTGCCGGGAGTAATGTGAGTACGCCAACTCAGTAGTAATGAAAATAAATCAGGTCTGAACAATAAGAAATACATAAAGTCAAATCATCATTTCACAGTAAGCACAGTCTTTCATTCCAACAGTGAATACGTTAAATCATCACGCTTAAAAAGCCAATTTCAGTAAAATTCCTTTGAAAAGTGTAATTTCCAACAATTTCAGAAAAATGTCCAAGAAGTTTAGTGAAAAAAAAAATGAAAGGAATTATAAGTAGCCACTCGGGCATAAACATGAATAAGAAACTGCCCCTCGGGCATAACATCAATCAGAATCAGCCCCTCAGGCATACCTCACAATCACTCATAATCAGCTCCTCGGTCAACCTTATACTCACTCATAATCAGCCCCTTGGGCAACCTCACGGTCACTCATACGTCCCAATCACTTGTCACTCGGCACTCGACACTCGCACTCAGTAGGTACCTGCACTCACTGGGGTGTGTACAGATTTCGGAGGGGCTCCTACAGCCCAAGCGCTAATATCAAGCCACCTCGTGGCATATCATATCCTCACAATCAGGCCCTCGGCCTCACTCAGTCAGAAACTCTCAAAAAGCCACTCGGGCTATTAATAAAATGGGGTACTCGACCCAAAACATCATTTTATATCTCAAAATAGCGTAAATAAGGCTGAGTTTCGAAATCAGTTAAACATAATATGACTGAGTATAAATCATAAGTCAACACAGTGAGGAAATAGCAGTAAAAGTGCCCAAGGGGTCTAAACAAGTCGGCACAAGTCCCCAAACATGGCTTACAAGCCAAATATAACAATAGTCTTCAAACACGATTTAACATATGATTTAAAAGTAAATACGCAACTCAATAGTTTCCACAGGAAGGACCAAGTCCATATTCACAATCAGTGCATGCCACACACTCGTCATCCGGCATGTGCTCCACTCCAAAAATAGTGAGAAAATATGAAGTCCTGGGTTTCATACCCTCATGACAAGATTTACAATCATTACTTACCTCAAACCTGCCCAAATACTAATCTGTGATGCTCTTGCCTCTCGCATCGGCTCCCGATTGCTCCGAATCTAACCAAAACCATATTAATATCATCAATATACGCTAAATGAACAAAGCCCACTCGAAAATCATCAAATTTAATAGAAATTCTCGAAATTGGCAAAATCCGGCCCCCGGGACCACGTATCGAAATTCTATAAAAATCGCATCACAATAATCCTCATCCTTTCTCGAGTCTATATATAACAAGAACATCCAAATCTGACCACAATAGCCCCTTCAATTACTCAATTAAAGTTCCAATTTCTCATGCCCTAACTTCCCCATTTTTGGGTTTAAATCCAACTAATTTCAAGTTTAATTACTTAGAAAACAACATAGAATCGAGTTATGAAGTCAAAAATCTTACCTCCAAGTGTTTCCCCTTTAATTCCCTCTTTAAACTCTCTCCAAAGCTTCAAAGCCGTCCACAAATGGTGAAAAGTGGCTAAAAAATCGCGGATAGGGCCTTTTAAATACACTGCCCAGCATTTATATTTTCTTCAGTGCGTTCGCGTCCCCACACACGCATTCGCGAAGCACAATCCAAAGTCACTTTACGCGTTCGCATACCCTCACACGCGTTCGCATAGCTCAAACATCCCAACCATCTCACGCGCCTCAGAACACCTACGCGATCGCGGACCTCACCCACGCGATCGCACTACACATATGACCCACCCTCACACGATCGTGGCCTCACTCACGCGATCGCATAGCATAAAACCTATTCTGCCCCCAACTAGCCTATGCGATCGCATTCATACCCACGCGATCGCATAGAAGGACACCAGCAAAGTTCTGCAACTTTCTAATATCCAAACTTGATTCGTTAACCTCTCGAAACACACCCAAGGCCCTCGGGACCTCAACCAAACACGCCAACACATCCCATAACCTTATTCAAACATAGTCGATCCTTTGAAACACCCAACACAATTCCAAAACACCAAAATCACATCGGATTCAAGCCTATGAACTTTGAGATTTCTAAATTTCACCAAAGATGCCGAAACCATCCAAAACATTTCTGATTGACCTGAAAATTTGCACACATATCCAAAATGGCACTACGAACCTGCTCCAACTTCCAGAATTCCATTCCGACCCCTATAGCCTATTTTCTACTGCCGACCAAAAATCGCCAAAAACTAACTTTCGCCAATTCAAGCCTAATTCTACACCGGACATCAAAACCACATTCCGAAGACACTCCTAAGTCCCAAATCACCTAACGAAGCTATTCGAACCATAAAATCTACATTCCAAGGATGTTTACCAATAAGTCAACTCTCAGTTGACTTTTCCAACTATTGAACCAAGTTAAGAGACTAAGTGTCTCATTTCTCTCCAAAAATCGCTCCGAACCCGAGCCAACCAATCTAACACAACATAATGAAGATGAACCACATATAATGAAGCAAAAATAGGGGAAACAGGGCTATTACTCTCGGAACGACCGGACGGGTCGTTACATCCTCCCTCACTTAAACATACGTTCGTCCTCGACTATGCCAAGAGTTTTTCTCCAACACCATCAAATTGCCGCGTAATCTCACCATGCACATACCCGGGGGGTGATACCACGTTACCTTATCCCATATAGGTCCAATAGCATAACACAGTTGAAATTTCGAAATCCACCCTGACCCATAAACCTTAGAACCAAACTCCCACTTCTGAAATAATTTACAAGATCAAAATTCCACAACTATAAACTGAGTAAGTCTGAACACGCTAAATCAAGCCATATACGTAACACCAGATGTAATCACATAATATACCGCATGACTCAAACACTCATAGCGATAACTCCTAATCACAATAGCTGCTCAAAACAACCCAATACCAGTAAATAACCTTTTAACAAGAAAAGCCTCGCTTTAACACTTTCATGAGGTGCCGATGATGAAAGAAACACGTAGAAAATAGCAATCATTCGTCCGATTAGTCAGACATGAATCTCCCCCTTCCCAAATAGGAATTATAGCATATTTCTAAGATGACTCCCGATATTTATCTTTCCAACTATGCTGTAGACAATTCTAACAGTATTCATTCTAGGTCCAATGACCTCTTCTCATCCAAAACGACCACTCTGATGACAGGACACATCAAGACAATTCAAAGCGATAACCTGTGCAATTCGTGCACTCAATAGAAATGTCCCAATGTAATCAAATTATATAAAATATTCACACGAGAGGACCATCCCGCCATTAACAATTACCGTCACAACACCATGCTAAGAGCCTGACACTCGTCGAAAAAACAAAACACACGAATCCGACACCAAGGATCATACCTCCACATAACTCCGCTACAATGCGTGATCCCATCCACACGCTGGTCCACATGAATTACTTCAAGTCACCTTGCTCAAAATCAATAACCATGTGCAACTCGACATCAAGTACTCAAAGTGCGTTGCCCTAACCACGGGGAATCGAACGATACCATGCCACACGAATTCGCAAGAACATAACCAATACGTCTCAATACCGCAATACCCAATTACTTACCTTACTCAAATCTAGCTATAAATCCCAATTAGAACCACACCATATGTGCCTATAACCAACGATCACAACTCATCGCAACACTGAAGGGTAACTCATACATCACTCCTGAGCACGAATAAACTCAATGACAATAGAATGGTACATCCCTCAACAATAAAAATTCGGAGTCAGCAATTCCAACCCGATGCAGAACACACACTCATACGGGCCTACTAATAATCCTAAATCAACTCTGGTCACCCACACAGATAGATAACTCATTGAAAGTTCACAATGGCTGAACCATGGTACATACTAACATCTGGCGACCTTTGCTCGCATCTTCACAGTTCACTACCACAAAATAACCGTTTTATGAGAACTCTCAGTCTCGAAGTCCATGAAGCGCACGAATTACTATATCTGATCTCAACTCCACCGCTCGAATATATAACAAATCCCTAATACTCAATCATTCCACGGGGGATACCCCTAAAATCCTTCTGTTCCACAAAGCAAACTTGAATATCAGCAGTCGATCCAAAATGAGAGCGTCGCAATACCAATGAAGCACCCATAACTCCACACATGCCCTTTCTGAAATGTATACCCTCATCAAGCCACCCAATAGTGATATCATTTACTTAGTCATCTGAAACTGCCAGTGCTGCCTAAGAATTTGACCTTCCTTCCAGAACTGAACCGTGACCTCACATATTCAAATCTCTACTCTACACAACATACATCATACACCATGCCATCCTATGATATTATGAGAACTTCATGATCCCTTCCGAGCCATAAGCAACTATGTATCCCATTTAGAAGCAAAATCACTATACATCACCTGCACCTCACGCCAGTAGAAAATATGCATCTCTAACCGTGGTAGAAACCATCAGGAATTATCCGAATCCCGTTCGTACAACACCAAACCGTCAAGACTGAATCCTTCTAACTCAACCAAGCTACGCAGGTAACCAAAACCCAAGAGCATTGCTAAGAAACACCTGTGACCACTCATTACCTCATAAACACCCAAAAAAAACTAATCATATCCCTTACCATGCTGATCCGACCTACTACCAAGATGTCCTATTTATCCAAGTTCCTTCTGACTTACCTGTGAATTGGTACTTCTTTTTGCCATAATACCGCAATTCTCGATCTAGACTCACCACGCGAGACCCAAGCATTAAACCATACCGTCTGAGGCTCATAAGCCGCTGAATGCTCTCTCAAATATCCCCAAAAGTACCACATTCAAAATACTTACCTTGAAGAGACTTCCTGCGATCTAAATCCATTACCTTCACCTTTCTGATACTATGTAGAATTCATGATAATGTAGAAATGCCACAAGTCTTGACACCTTCCAACGTAAATCTCAGTTCTAGCCTAGAACACAGCTTGAAGATTCCCAATTGCTATATTTAACCTTGAATCCATCAAAACCATTCTCGAGAGTCATCCACTCTACTCAAACCTCAATTAGACTGATCAAACGGACCGAACGACCGGTGCTCCATTAGCACTCCAACACCCCAGGAAGTAACCCTACCTTAATGCAACCAAATAAATTCCTGCCCCAAGCATATTACATCCTTCACCAATAACAACTCAAGGCATCCCATGATTCTTATACACCCATAAAGCATAACACAACCCCTATCCAAAATTTCCTTTATTCAAGTTATTCTCGATCTCATCCTCTGTAGGTCATAACTGATTTGCCAATATACCTCGAACCGAACCCAATATGTCACATAATTGTGAAACCAACTTATCATTAGCAGACTCCCCCACTTTGCTCAAAGCCATAGATCAAAACAAACAGTCACTCATAATGACCATATGCTAACACCGCCGCCATACCACAGTGAGATTTATCTAAATCCTTCATAATCTCATACATAAATCAAACCATTTAACATCCCAAATCAACTCCAAACTCACATTCACCATTGCAATAGTTGTGCCAATTCCCACAAGTGATCGAAACTCAAATTGCAACATATATCAATTATTGGTAAAAGAGAACTTGCTACAAAACAACATAAGGATCACACAACCTCAGAACACCTCGCGGGAAATAGCCCTACCTGCTTAGCCTCAAACTGATATCTCTCTATACACTTTCGAAGATCATAGCTATTACGCAATCGCTTTACCCTCCTACATTAGAACAAACCAATGCCTACCCTTGAGACATCATAATAAGCGGTATAAGAACTTGAAGCTGATGACAGAACTAACACTGGACCTGTGGTCAAAGAAATCTTGAGCTTCTGGAAGCTCTCTCCACACTCGTCTGACCACCTGAATACCCTCACTGGACTCCACGTGCCCCACGAATGCTACTGAACTGAGCCGAAAATTCACACTTGGAGAACTTTGCATAAATCTTCTCCTCTATCAATCTCTATAATACCCTCCTCAAATGTTGAGTATGCTCCTCCTGGCTACGTGAGTACGCCATGATGCCATCAATGAATGCAATAACAAAGGAGTGCTAACACGGTTGAAATACACCGTTAATCAAATACATGAACGCTGTTGGGGCATTTGTCAGATCAAAAGACATCACCAATAACTCTAACACAACAGAAAGATCTGCTTCACTCCACAACTAAGCAGCATAGAAGGTCCTCCAATATACTCACAACTCGAAGCCATATGCCAACTCGAGACAAAAATCAAACACCCAATAGTTCTTCCCGCATTTCCAGCCAATCCTTTTGTCACAATCAAAAAATATGAACACATCTCACCCTCAAATTACACTCACCACATAGACATCCAATCACAAAGTCCCGTCAATAAGGGCACCAACGGACATATAAGTCCCCAAATGCACGGCTCACACAATCGACCTTAGCACTCAAGCCACAGAATGAACTCAGCCTCATGTCCTCTAGACTGGCCCATTATCAACATGCTAAAATCACATCTCATCCATGGAAGTCACAAGCCATCGATGCACAGCTGATACCAAGCGCTCACGTGCGCATTCGAATACATAAAAGGAATTTAAGGAGTTACACTTTTGGCTGAATATAATGGATTCGCACGAAAAGTATTCAAGAATGTGAGATTTTCCTAAGGGTTATGTAGCCTCTCAAATATAAGTACAGACGTCTCCATACCGATCCACAAGACTCTACTAAACCTGCTCATGACCGGTGAGTCCTATGTAACCTAGCGCTCTGATACCAACTTGTCACGACCCCAAACCTAAACTAGTCGTGATGGCGTCTATCGTGGAACTAGGCCAGCCAAATCCACACTCAAATCTTAAAAATCTTTTATTTATATCATTACTAAACTGATAACCCATAAAGGTTTCGTTTAAACTTTTTTAAAACAGATAAAGCTACACCGAATATTAAATACAACCCAGAGATCCCGGAGTCACTGTTCATGAGCATCTACGGAAAATATACAACTCTGGAAAATAAACCTTATAATAGTAAGCAGGAGAGAGCAGGGCTGCAGACGCGTGCAGCTACCTCGCAAAATCTCTGAGAAGTCTCTAGAACAGATACACAACTCCCTCTGCCCTAGCACCTGGATCTGCACACAAGGTGCAGAGAGTAATGTGAGTACGCCAACTCAGTAGTAATGAAAAAATCAGGTCTGAGCAGTAAGAAACACATAAAGTCAAATCATCATTTCACAATAAGCACAGTCTTTCTTTCCAACAGTGAATACGTTAAATTATCACACTTAAAAAGCCAATTTAAGTAAAACTCCTTTGAAAAGTGTAATTTCCAACAATTTCAGAAAAATGTCTAAGAAGTGTAGTGAAAAAAAAAAGAAATGAATCATAAGTAGCCACTCGGGAAAAAACATGAATAAGAAACTGCCCCTCGGGCGTAACATCACTCATAATCAGCCCCTCGGGAAATCTCATAGTCACTCATAATCAGCCCCTCGGGCAACCTCAAAGTCACTCATACCTCCCAATCACTCGGCACTCACACTCAATAGGTACCTGTGCTCACTGGGGGTGTGTACAGACTCTGGAGGGGATCCTATAACCCAAGCGCTAATATCAAGCAGGCTCGTGGCATATGATATCCTCACAATCAGGCCCTCGGCCTCACTTAGTCAGAAACTCTCAAAAAGCCACTCGGGCTATCAGTAAAAACGGGGTACTCGACCCAAAATATAATTTTATATCTCAAAATAGTGTAAATAAGGGTGAGTTTCGAAATCAATTAAACATAATATGACTGAGTGTAAATCATAAGTCAACACAGTGAGGAAATATCAGTAAAAACCCCAAGGGGTCTAAACAAGTCGGCACAAGGCTCCAAACATGGCTTACAGCCCAAATATAACAATATTCTTCAAACACGATTTAACATATGATTTAAAAGTAAATACGCAACTCAATAGTTGCTATGGGAAGGACCAAGTCCAAATCCACAATCAGTGCACGACACACACTCGTCATCCGGCATGTGCGCCACTCCAAAAATAGTGAGAAAATACGAAGTCCGGGGTTTCATACCCTCAGGACAAGATTTACAGTCATTACTTGCCTCAAACCGGTCCAAATACTAATCCGTGATGCTCTTGCCTCTCGAATCGGCTCCTGATTGCTCCGAATCTAACCAAAACCATATTAATATCATCAATATATGTTAAAGGAACAAAGCCCACTCGAAAATTATCAATTTTAACCAAAATTCCCGAAATTGGCCAAACCCGGCCCACCTCTCAGAATTATATAAAAATCACATCACAAGAATCCTCATCCTTTCCCGAGTCTATATATACCAAGAACATCAAAATCGGACCACAATAGCTCCTTCAACTACTCAATTAAAGTTCCAATTTCTCATGCCCTTACTTCTCCAGTTTTGGGTTTAAATCCAACTAATTTCAGGTTTAATTACTTAGAAAACAACATAAAATCGAGTTATGAAATCAAAAATCTTACCTCCAAGTGTTTCCCCTTTGATTCCCTCTTTAAACTCTATCCAAAGCTTCAAATCCGTCCACAAATGGTGAAAAGTGGCTAACAAATCGCGATAGGGCCTTTTAAATACACTGCCCAACACTTATATTTTCTTCAGTGCGTTTGCGTCCCCACACACGCGTTCGCGAAGCACAGTCCAAAGTCACTTTACACGTTCACATACCCTCGCACACGTTCACATAGCTCAAACATCCCAGCCCTCTCACGCGCCTTAGAACACCTACGCGATCGCGAACCTCACCCATGCGATCACACTGCACACAAGACCCACTCTCACTTGATCGCATACCCCACTCACACGATCACATAGCAGAAAACCCATGCTTCCACCAACTAGCCTATGCGATCGCATTCATACCACGCGATCGCATAGAAGGACCCCAGAACTTAACACCAGCAAAGTTCTGCAACTTTCCAACATCCAAACTTGATCCCTTAACCTCTCGAAACACACCAGAGGTCCTGGGGACCTCAACCAAACACACCAACACATCCCATAATGACATTTCCGATTGACCTGAAATTTTCATACATATCCAAAATGATACTACTAACCTGCTCCAACTTCCGAAATTCCATTCCGACCCCTATAGTCTATTTCCACTACCGACCGGAAATCGCCAAAAACTAACTTTCGCCAATTGAAGCCTAATTCTACACTGGACATCAAAACCACATCCCGAAGACACTCCTAAGTCCCAAATCACCTAACAAAGCTATTCGAACCATAAAATCTACATTCCGAGGACGGTTACCAATAAGTCAACTCTCAGTTGACTTTTCCAACTATTGAACCAAGTTAAGAGACTAAGTGTCTCATTTCTCTCCAAAAATCGCTCCGAACCCGAGCCAACCAATATAACACAACATAACGAAGCTGGACCATATATAATGAAGCAAAAATGGTGGAAACGGGTATATTACTCTCGTAACGACCAGCCGGGTCGTTACAATAAATCAGAAAATCTCGACATTCATAATAATACGGTAATCGAATTAGATAATGCTGAATTCTTTGAGATTTATCCGTATAAAAAGGATTGTGAGTCATCTAGTGAAATATCTAAGCGACCTTAGGAAGAAGCAAAGGAAAGTACAACTAATGAGGTGAATCCAAGATTTAGTAAACGTCAAAAGACAACTACTTTCTTTGGACCAAATTTTCTGACATTCTTGTTAGAAAATGAGCTTCAAACATTGGAAGAAGTTATGTCTTCCTCGAAAAGAAGCAGTCAATAGTGAGATAGAATCCATATAAGTAATCATTCTTGGGAATTGGTTGATCTTCTTCCAGGAAATAAACCTTTGGGTTCTAAGTAGAGAAAATTAAAGCTGATGGTACTATTGACAAATATAAGGCAAGATTTATTACCAAATAATTAAGACAACGAGAAGGTCTTGATTACTTTGACATATGTTCATCAGTAACGAGAATTACATCTATTCGGATGGTAATAGCGCTAGCCGCCGTGTATGGACTTGAAATCCATCAGATAGACATAAAGACAACCGTCTTAAATGAATATTTGGAGGAAGAAATTTATATGGAACAACCTTAAGGGTTCGTGGTTCCTGAAAAAGAAAAAAAATGTGTCGACTTGTTAAGTCACTTTATGGACTAAAACAAGTACTCAAACAATGGCATGCGAAATTTGACTAGAAAATGTTGTCAAATGGTTTCAGACTAGTGTATTTACATTAAAAACACTCTAAGTTATGTAGTCATTGTTTGTTTATATATGGATTATATGTTGATAGAAAAGGCACATGAAATATGTGAAATGTGGGGGAATTTAACTTATGCATAACAAAATCTAATGTTAGATGTGATGTATATATTATCTAGAAGAACTAGATGATATGATTCTTCAAACCCTACGAATCCTTAGGGATATTGATATGGTAGTCGGTGAATTCATTACTTGTTCAGTCTTAGTGATGACTAGTGATGAAACTACAAATTCGAAAGTTTTTTACGTGCCTTTCCATAAATGATTTGTTCTTTCTTGAACATTTATAATATTTAGCTCTTTTATGAAAGGGTATCACCTAGAAGTCTGCATCTTTTCATGAAAAGTGCGTTTACATGTTTTGTATAAACATGACTGTTCATGAACAAATGTATGTTGGTCTATAATGAGGTGAACCAACCGATGAACATGACCAAAATCCATTCCAAGTTGAATTTGTTTGATGAATGAAGGTGCTATAATTTGCATATCATATAGACGTATGAATAAATAACATACAAATGCTTGAAAATGGCGGAATGATTGCGAAATGTGTTATATATTAAAAGGTTGTGGCCACAACTAATGTCAATCGTTCCAGTTGTTGTTATAATATACTATTACTACACTAAGTGTAGTCAATAATCTGATATGCAATCAAAAGTTGAGACCTATTAGTCTATGACATGAGAAAGTTTGATTGAACTTTCATGACAATGAAACGAGTTTTGAAGTATTTGAAATATACTCCAAATTATGCTTTGCACTACAATAAGTATCCTGCGATAATAAAGGGGTATAATGATGAAAATCAGATCATCGGTTCAACCGATTCTAAACAGTCGGTGGAGGAGCGATGTCTTGGAAATCGTCCAAACAAATGTGCATTGACCGCTCTACAGTGGAGGCTGAGTTTATAGCCTTAGACAAAGCCGGTGAAGAAGTTGAATGGCTCCAAAATTTCTTAGAAGATATTCCATTTTGGCCCAAACCTTTGGCACCTATATGTATACATTATGATAGCCAAGCGGCAATACGCAGGGCAGGGAGCGTTATGTATAACGGCAAATCTCGTCACATTCGACGGAAACACAATACCGTTAGACAACTACTCTCTAGTGGTGTTATCACGATTGACTACGTAAATCCAAGAGATAACGTGTCAGATCCACTTAGAAAAGGCCTATCTATAGAGGCAATTGAAAGATCATCGAAGGGAATGGGGCTAAGGCCTAGGACAAGTCATTGCGGTAACTCTACCTAGCATACTGGAGATCCCAAGAGCTAGGTTCAAAGAGATCAAACAAAGTTATGAATGACGGTTCAACATTGTAAAATAACTCAACTCACTCTCGTGATGGAGACAATGTTCAGAAATCAAGGTAAAGCATTAAGGCTTTTTGATGAGTCAATAAAGCATAAAGCTTTTTAATGATTTGCTAAGTCTGGCAGGATATGACCAGATAGTGTATCTATAGGATTACACGTTTAGAAATCACCTATGTGAGTGTGAAGTGTAAGCCGCTTTAAGGAGAATGAAAGTAAAGGCCCATTCTCTATGCACTTATGAAACCAGGCGGTGTTCATGGCTGAAACGAACACAACCGTGAGAACCAAAGACGGTTAAGGATTGATTGTGTGACTTGTAGTTGTCTAGGTATACACCAAATCTTGAAGGTTAAAAGATATAAAATATACCAATTGACCGAGTATATCCTACATAAGTTCACTACGGAAAGTTCAAAGGGAAACCTACTTATCCAGATGTGATTAATCCTTAATTGCGAATCACACAGTATTTTCATGCATGTATTTCCACATATGTCCATTCCCCATTCACGTGGGAGATTGTTGCGTTTTTATTAAGTGGTGTGAATGGGAAATGGAAAAGTTACCTCTTGGATTTCACCTCTTCATCTCACCCTTTCATTGTCTATAAATTTAGAGGCTTGGCCTCATTTTTCAAAGGATGGAAAATCTGAAAATTTTTCCCCTCTTTTATACTTTGTTGCATTATTTTCTAAATAAAAATAAGTGTCAAGTGTGATTTGCTCCATTTGTTGAGTTCGCTGAAGTTCTGTGATTTGAAGTGCCACTATCACAAAATAGTTATTTCGTTCTATCCTGAGAGGAATTAATCTGTATACCTTGGGCAACAGTTAGGGGATTAAATTCCTTAAGGACACAGTGTGAATTCAGTGGGCTCAGAATTATTTTACGATTTGTTTATGAACTAACGTTACCTTGCTTCTCTGATTTTTCTGATTTGAAACACAAATACCAACGGACACACCTTAATAATCCCAAATCAGGAGTTCTTTTATATAGGGTTCCTCCGTTGTGGAAGAAATTGTTGGAAAATCTCCAAAGAGTGATTTTCTGAGTATGGTTTGCATGCTCCGGGTATTCTCCTTTTCTCAGATATCTTTTGATGTCGTAGAACCAAAGTTTCCCATCTGTTTCTTCTTCAACATGAGCACAATATGCCGGCTGACTATGGATCCTTACCAGGATATGATCGAAAAACTCATTATGAATTTTGGGAACATGTCGAAACTCTATCTTTGTGAACCTTTTCCTCAAAGCACATGGTGGAGATATGGTAATATCTTGGAATTCTTGGTTGCCCATTCTCCTTGTACCTGGTGCACAAGAAAATCTGAATCACCGATCACCAACAACTCCTGAATTTTCATGTCAATGGCCATGTGGAGTCCTAATATGCAAGCCTCGTATTCCTCCATGTTGTTGGTGCAGGGGAATCTAAGTTTCACAGATACCGGATAGTGCTGACCAGTTTTCGATACCAAGACGACCCCAATGCTGACTCCTTTTCAATTCGCCGCTCCGTCAAAGAACATTCTCCAACCATCGTAGGCTTCAACAATGTCTCCTCCTACAAATGATATCTGTTCATTGGGAAAATACGTTTTCAGGGGTTCGTATTCTCTGCCCACAGGGTTTTCAGCAAGGTGGTATGCCAATGCATGTCCCTTGACTGATTTTTGAGTTACATAGACAATGTCGAATTCACTCAACAAGATTTGCCATTTGGCCATCTTGCTAGTGGGCATAGGCTTCTGAAACATATACTTCAAAGGATCCATTCTTGATATGAGATATGTTGTATAAGCACAGAAGTAATGCCTCAACTTCTAAGCTATCCAGGTCAAGGCACAGCAGGTTCGTTCCAGCAAAGAATACCGTGCTTCATAAGGTGTAAAATTCTTACTCATGTAGTAGATGGCTTGTTCTTTTCTCACTATCTCGTCGTGCTGCCCCAGGACGAAGCAGAAAGCTCCATCTAGTACTGAAAGGTAGGGTAGCAATGGTCTACCTGGCTCTGGAGGGATCAAGACTGGTGGTGTTGATAAGTACTCCTTGATTTTGTCAAAAGCCTTTTGACACTCTTCGGTCCAACTAGTTGTAGCATCCTTCTTTAACATCTTGAAAAATTGGCTCACATATAACTGTGGATTAGGCTATGAATCGGCTGATTAGTTTAGCCTTCCGAGAAAAATCATTACATCCTTCTTACTCTTTGGGCTGGCGATGAATCTCAATAACTTTTCGGCAGGAACCCCGAATGCACATTTTTGCAGGGTTTAACTTCAGGTTGTACTTTCGTAGTCTGTCGAAGAATTTCCTCAACTCTGCTATATGATCCGTGGCCTTCTTGGATTTAATGATCATATCGTCCACATACACCTCAATCTATTTATGTATCATGTCATGAAAGATAGTAGTCATGGCCCTCATGTAGGTGGACTCAGTGTTCTTTAGGCCAAACGAAATCATCTCTTAACAGTACATCATATCGAAAAAGAGGAGTACACTCGGTGAAGGTTCAACCTACCATCATATCGTCATAAGCATCCATTTTTCACCGTCAGAAAAAGAGGAGTACACTCGGTTCCTGAAGAAATATGAGGATATCTTTGCATGGTCATACGATGATATGACAGGGTTGAGCACATCCATAATGTCTCGTATGTTACCTACAAATCTAATGTGTCCTCCAGTGAAGCAAAAACTCAGAAAATTCTAGCCAGACATGAGCCTGAAAATCAAGGGAGAAGTTACTAAGAAGAACAAAGCCAAAGTCCTCAGGGTAGTTGAGTATCCAACTTGGCTAGCCAACATTGTGCCAGTTCTGAAGAAGGACAGGAAAGTCAGAGTCTGTGTTGATTATTGGGATCTAAACAGAGCAAGTCCCAAGGATGATTTCCTGCTACCAAACATACACATTCTGATCGATAATTGCACTAAGCATGAACTCCAGTCTTTTGTGATTGCTTCGCCGGTTACCATCAGATTTGGATGGACGAGGGGGATGCTGAGAAAACGGCTTTCATTAGACCATGGGCTGTGTATTGTTACAAGATGATGCCATTCGGCCTAAAGAATGCTGGGCCACCTAAATGAGGGCCATGACTATTATTTTTTATGACATGATACACAAATAAATCGAGGTATATGTGGATGATATCATCATTAAATCTAAGAAGGAAACAACCCACATAGAAGACGTCAGGAAATTCTTTGACAGACTGTGAAAGTACAACCTAAAGCTAAACCCCGCAAAGTGTGCATTCGGGGTTCCCACCGGAAAACTATTGGGATTCATCGTTAGCCGCCGGGGAATAGAATTGGATCCATCGAAGGTCAAATCCATACAAGAATTACCACCGCCAAAAATCAAGAAAGATGTGATGAGTTTCCTGGGATGCCTTAACTACATCAGTCGTTTCATAGCACAGTCCATAGTAATATGTGAGCCGATTTTCAAAATGTTGAAAAAGGACGCTGCAACTAGTTGGACCGAGGATTGTCAAAAGGCTTTTGACAAAATCAAGGGTTACTTATCAACACCGCCAATTTTGGTCCCGCCAGAGCCAGGTAAATCACTGCTACTTTACCTTGCCGTGTTAGATGGAGCTTTCGGCTACATTATGGGGCAGCACGATGAGACAGGAAGAAAATAACAGGCCATCTACTACCTGAGTAAGAAGTTTACACCTTATGAAGCACGATATTCTTTGCTGGAATGAACCTACTGTGCCTTGACCTGGATAGCTCAGAAGCTGAGGCATTACTTATGTGCCTACACAACATATCTCATATCGAGAATGGATCCCTTGAATTATATCTTTCAGAAGCCTATTCCCACTGGCAAGCTGGCTAAGTGGAAGATCTTGTTGAGTGAATTTGACATTGTCTATGTAAATCAGAAAGCAGTCAAGGGACATGCGCTGGCAGACCACCTCGTTGAAAACCTTATGGGAGGAGAATATTAACCCCTGAAAACGTATTTTCCCGATGAAGAGGTAACATTCGTCGGAGAAGACATTGCTGAAGCCTACGATGGTTTGAGAATGTTCTTTGACAGAGCGACAAACTTCAAAAGAGCCGGCATTGGAGTCGTTTTGATATCAGAGACTGGCCAACATTATCCAGTATCTCCAAAACTCATATTCCCCTGCACCAACAACATGGCGGAATACAAAGCTTGCATATGAGGACTCAACATGACTGCAGACATGGTCAATCAGGAACTGCTACATGATCATTTGCTTGTGCACCAGGTGCAAGGAGAATGGGCTACCAAGAATTCCAAGATATTTCCATATCTGCACCATGTGCAGGAATTGAAGAAAAGGTTCACAATGATAGAGTTTCGACATGTTCCCAGAATTTAGAATGAGTTTGCCGATGCATTGGCCACTTTGTCATCAATGATACAACATCTAGACAAGAACTTCATAGATCCTATCCCAGTAAGGATCCATAATCAACTGGCATATTGTGCTCATGTCGAAGAGGAGATAGATGGAAGGCCTTGGTTCCACGACATCAAAGAGTATCTAGCAAAAGGAGAATACCCGGAGCATGCAAACCATACTCAGAAACGCACGCTTCAGAGATTGGAAAATCACTTCTTCCACAGTGGAGGAACCCTATATAGAAGAACTCTTGATTTGGGACTGTTAAGGTGTGTCGATGCAAAGGAAGCTTTTAAGTTGCTTGAGGAGATACATGCTGGGACCTGCGGCCCGCATATGAATGACTTTGTCCTGGCCAAGAAAATACTTAGGGCCGGCTATTTCTGGATAAAAATGGAGACATATTGCATACGGTATGTTTAGAAGTGCTATGAATGTCAAGTACATGCAAATAAGATAAAAGTGCCACCGAACGAGCTTAATGCAACAATCTCACCTTGGCCCTTTGCCGCCTAGGTAATGGATAATGCCGCCACTCCCAAAAATGATCTTATGAAAGCCCTGTGTGAGACTTTCAAACTCAAGCACAAGAATTCCACAACATATAGGCCCCAAATGAACGGAGCCGTGGAAGCTGCTAACAAAAACATCAAGAAGATACTGAGAAAAATGGTAGAAAATCACAAACTGGCACGAGAAGCTGCCATTCGCTTTACTGGGATACCGTACCACAGTCCACACATCAACTGGGGAAACTCCCTATCTGCTAGTTTATGGTACTGAGGTTGTCATTCCTGCCGAAGTGGAGATTCCCTCCTTGAGAATCATACAAGAAGCTGAGCTCAGCGACGCAGAATGGATAAGGAGCCGTTATGAGCAGCTAGCCCTCATAGACGGAAAGAGGATGAACGCAGTATGTCACAGGAAACTTTATCAGAACAGAATGTCCAGAGCCTTCAACAAAAGATTTAAGCCGAGACAGTTCACACTGGGGCAGCTGGTGTTAAAGAAGATCTTCCCGCAATGAAGCCAAAGGGAAGTTCTCTCCCAACTGGGAAGGTCCTTACATGGTTCACAGGGTACTGACAGAGGGAGCCCTCATACTCACGAAAATGGATGGAGAAGTCTAGCCAAAACTAATTAATTCAGATGCAGTCAAGCGATATTATGTGTAAACCATTTATGTTTATTCACATGATGTAAATTGAACTACGCTCTACCTAATTCCCGTTTAAGAGGGGATACGTAGGCAGCCCTGTGGGTTCGGTCACAATTCAATAAAATTTCCATTTCCCCCATAATCAGAAACTGGGGCAAAAGTTTTAGGAGTACCCTCAAAATTCCGAAGCAAGTTTGGACAATCGCAGCATATAAAGCAGTCGGAAGCGTTATTCAGTTAACTGGGGCAGAATTTTGAGGAGAACCCTCAAAATTCTACGGTCGAAGCATTCACAATGTCTTTTATCGTGTCGCAGTCACTGGTTCATCTAACCAATTTCTAAAACTATATTTTACTATGTCTTCGAAAATTATGCATGCATGCTTTTGAACATAAACTCTGATTTAGCAAATGCTACCCCGATAATTTGAATAGGGTCTTAAGATGAAACAGAGCAAATCAAGCAAGCAGACGAAAGCACGAACCAACCTTCCCTCTGCAAGACTCACAATTTTTCTTTTAATGTAGGAATAAGGAATATACACACCTTGGAATCAAAACCTTCGTAGCAATAAAGATACACTTCCAGATAAGAAATACTCTGTTATCACTTATTGTTCATTGCATGAGACTAAGCTCTATCTCAATCTTGCATGAGGCTAAGACCTACCTCCCTACTTGTATAAGGCTAAGCTCTGCCTTCTATTTGCATGAGACTAAGCTCTGTCTCAATCCTTCATGAGGCTAAGCCCTGCCTCCCTACTTTCATAAGGCTAAGCTCTGCCTTCTATTTGCATGAGACTAAGCTCTATCTCAACCTTGCATGAGGCTAAGACTTGCCTCCCTACTTGCATAAGGCTAAGCTCTGCCTTCTATTTACATGAGACTAAGCTCTGTCTCAACCTTGCATGAGGCTAAGCCCTGCCTCCCTGCTTGCATAAGGCTAAGATCTACCTTCTATTTTCATGAGACTAATCTCTGTATCAACCTTGCATGAGGCTAAGCCCTGCCTCCCTACTTGCATAAGGCTAAGCTCTGCCTTTTATTTGCATGAGACTAAGCTCTGTCTCAACCTTGCATGAGGCTAAGCCCTGCCTCCCTACTTGCATAAGGCTAAGCTCTGCCTCCGCATCTGCATAAGGCTAAGCCCTGCCTTTTCTTTGCATGGGACTAATCCCTGTCCTGAATCCTGCATAAGGCTAAGCACTGCCTTCTCTATTTGCATAGGACTAAACCTTTTCCCGAATCTTGTATGAGGATAAGCCCTGCCTCCGCATCTGTATAAGGCTAAGCATTGCCTTCTAGTTGCATGGGACTAAGCCTTATCCCGAATCTTGCATGAGACTAAGCATTTTCTCCCTTTGCACTATATATCTTTCTTTTCTTGGGCTATGCTCTGCCCTTAACTTCATACAAGATTAAGCCATGTCTTGTCGCTTCTAGCATCATGTCTTTGCACCTCATGGGCTGAAATATCGCTGACTTGTCCAACGACATCATAGTCTGAAGGCACCATCCTCATAGCCGGAAGACACCAGACCATGGCCTGAGGATCTCTCCAAACTTGCATATCATTATTGAAAGGCGTCATGGTTCGGAGGCACCATTTTCATGGCCCGAGAACATCATCTCATGGCCTGCGAATCCCTTACCGCACAATTTATGGACCGGGACATCATGGTCTAAGGACGTCATTCTCAACCGTCCAAAGACAATTCTCATGGTCAGAAGGGAATTTGCATCATGTTTAAATTTACGCAAAATTGTACGCATATGCTTGTAATGCGTCTTTTATTTGCAGGTAACCCGATGAGCAACCATTACCCTAACAGGAGCAATCCCGCTCCAGTTCCTCCACACTATTTCAAACCTGACGGCTCACCGTAACCATTTCACCTATTCAAAACCTTGTGTCCGTTCTTGTGATAGCTTCATCGATATATTTCGCCAGTGAATCCAGAACTACACACGGCCTGATTCCTGTTCGGAGGCACCATTTATATTAAGCTTTAATTATCTTATGCATAACCCTATTTACATCTGTAGGCTATAATTCCAATAATAGCCCATATGTGCATAATTACTTTATTTTACAAGAAAATGACCTTTTATATTTTTATAATATTAAGTAATTATTTCAAATCATTTTCATATACAAATAGAATTTTTTATCATTTACTAGCTATTTTTATGAATTATTTTATCAAATTAATTGGGTATTTAACATATAGCTTCTTTAATTTCGGACCTTAGCCCAAATGCCACCTCCATCCCTATTAAAATTAACCCAAAACACGATCAGGTAACCCAATCTTTAAACCCGCCCAACCCCCAGATCGAATCCTGGTCGTTGATCTCAGAGATTAACGGTCCAAGATATTATTACCTTTTTTAAATAACCCATACCCCCTAACCTAATCATTTCCAAACCCCGGCACCCCTGTTTCCCTTCCCTCTCAAACACTCTCCCTAAAGCCTAACAGTTGTCACCGAAAAACCACCTGTTCATGGGGTTTCTCTATAATTTTCATCCCCTACCGGCCTCTCACCTCTTCTGGTTGTTCGATTATGTTGATTTATGGAAGAATCTCGAAGATATTCAACCCAGATTTCGTTCAAAATATTTTCATGAGCCTATCTATAGCCATCTCCGCTCGTGAGTATTACTGTAACGACTCGGCCAGTCGTTCCGTGAGTTTAGCCCCGTTTCCCCCGTTTATGCTTTATCGTATGTTTCTTAGCCTATTTATGTTATGTTGGGTCGATTGGTTCGGTTTCGGAGTGGTCGTGGTGAGAACTGAGACACTTAGTCTCTTAAATTAGCTTAATAGTTGAATAACTCAACTGGGAGTTGACTTATTGGTAAACGACCTCGGAATGTGTATTTTATGGCTTGGATAGCTCCGTTAGGTGATTTGGGACTTAGGAGTGCGTTCAGAATGATGTTTTGATGTCTGGAGTAGAATTAGGCTTGAATTGGCGAAAGTTAGTTTTTGGCTATTTCTAGTCGGCAGTGGAAAATAGACTATCGGATTCAGAATGGAATTTCGGAAGTTGGAATAGGTTCGTAATGTCATTTTGGATATTTGTGCAAATTTTCAGGTCAATCGGATGTGTTTTGGATGGTTTCGGCATCTTTAGTGGAATTTAGAAATTTCAAAGTTCATAGGCTTGAATTTGATGTGGTTTTGGTGTTTTTTCTTTGTTTTTGGTGTTTCGAAGGCTCGACTAAGTTTTAATGATGTTATGGGATATATTGGTAGGTTTGGTTGAGGTTCCGAGGGCCTCGGGTGTATTTTGGATGCTCAAACGGGCAATTTTGGTCTTAAGGAGTCTGCTATTTTTTTCTAGTGTTTTAGCAGCAGTGGTTTCTTCATTGCGATCGCGTGAGTTCACCCGCGATCGCGTAGAGTAAAGAATGAGGTAGGTAATTTTTTCTATGCGATCGCGTAATAAGGTTTGCGATCGCATAGGTTGGGCAGTCTTGAGCACTGCGGTCGCGTGGCTCCATGTGCGATCGCATAGTGGTTCTGAGGCGTGTGAGAGGGATAGATGTTCGAGCTATGCGAAAATGTAGGTTTGTATGCGAACACATAGAGTGGGTTGGTCTGTGCATCGCGAACGCATCCCTGGAAATGTTATCGCACTGAAGAAGGATTTAGTGCTGGGCAGAATGTTTTAAAAGGCCATTTTTGCGAATCGAGTCTATTTTTCGTCCATTATTGAGCGGGTTCGGAGCTCTTTGAGAGGGTTTGAAGAGAAAATCGAAGGGAATCACTTGGAGGTAATATTTTTGACTTCATAACTCGATTCTATGTCGTTTTCTAAGTAATTAAACCGGAAATTTGTTGGATTTAAACCTAAAATTGGGGAGGTTGGGTGCATGAGAATTGGAAATTTCTTTTGATGATTTGGGTGGGCAATTGTGGTCCGATTTTGGTGTTCTTGGTATGTATAGAATTGTGGGAGGATGAGGATTCTTGTGATATAAATTTTATAAAACTCTGAGACGTGGGCCCAGGGCTCGGGTTTGGCCAAATTTCGAGAATTGTGTCTAAATTGATAATTTTCGATTCGGGTTTTGTTCCTTTAGCGTATATTGATGATGTTAATCCAGTTTTGGTTAGATTCGGAGCAATCGGGAGCCGATTCGAGGGGCAAGAGCATCGCGGAGTAGCTTTTGGGCTGTTTTGAGGTAAGTAACGATTGTAACTCTAAACCTGAGGGTATGAAACCCGGTATGTTATATTGTTTTGATAAATGAGGTGACACACATTCTAGGTGATGAGCGTGTGGGTGTGCACTGATAGGTATTGTGACTTGGTTCGTCCCGCGCATTCGATTTGAAACCTTACGATATTCTGTATTTTAGAAATTTATACTTGTTTATGGGTTGTGAGCCATGTTTGGGGCATTGTGCCTACCTGTTTAGACCCCCAGGGGTACTTTTACACTATTCTTACACTATCATGATAGAACAATTGTGAACTCAGTAATGTTTTCTACTTGTTGTTATTTTCACTGTTATCACACGGTTTTGAAACTCTGAGAGGTATTTTGGGCTGAGTCTCGTGAGTTGAATAAATTACCCGAGTGGCTAGTGAGGATGAATGAGTGAGGCCGAGAGCCGAGTATGTGAGGATAGTTATCCACGCTTGAAACGTATCTTAATGCCCGAAAGATGGATCGGGCTGCACGCCGCAGCAGTGTATATATTATGTATGGATCGGGCTGAACTCCGTAGCAATATATATGTTATATATGGATCGGGCTACACGCCACATCAATACATATATTCGATCGGGCAACACACCACAGCAATATAGCGCTTGGGCTGTAGGAGCCCCTCCGGAGTCTGTACACCCCAGTGGGCGCAACCGACTATTATATGGATCGGGTTACATGCCGCAACGTATGTTATATGGACCGGGTTGCACGCTAGAATAGTATATATATATATATATATATATATATATATGTATGTATGTATGTATGTATGTATTGGATCGGGCTGCCTGCCGCAGCAGTTATGTGTATTCGTGGTGCTTGCTGAGTACGAGTGTTTAAGTGAGAGCATGAGATTCTGATAGTGGAGTCACGAGGCTTGCCCGAGAGGCTTTATTGTGAGTGATATTGTGCCCGAGGGGCCTACATTTTTATAAAACTACTGTTTTCACTCTTCTTTACACTAAGCCTCTGATGATAATGTTGGACAAATGTTTTTATACGAGTTTTTAAATGAAAACTGGAGTTTTATGAAATATTCAGAAATGTAGATTCCTGACTTGATTTACTTATTTCCAAAGTTACTTATTATACGGATTTACATAATTTCTAAATGCTCGTCACTACACTCAATTTTTTAGTTACTTTGATTACTTACTGAGTTGGCGTACTCACGTTACTCCCTGTACCTCTGCGTGCAGATCCAGGTACCAGACCATATCACTAGTTGATTTTCGGACGTGATTGGAGTTATTCGAGGATCGAGGTAGCTGCTCAGCGTCCCCAGCTCACCTCCTTTCCTTTCCTCAGTTCATAGTTTTTGTCTTTTGTACTTCATGCTTTTGTAGTAGCAAGTCACCTTATTGTACATTGTATTCATAGTCCTAGATGCTCATGACAGTTGACTCCAGGTTTTGGGGTAGTGTATAAATTGTTTATCTCATTTTGTTGTTTTAAAATCTTCTAAGTTTTTGGATATTATGAAATATTATGATAGTCAGTAATGGTTGGCTAGCCCAGTTCTATGATAGGCGCCATCACGGCCGGCTTAGGATTTGAGGTCGTGACAAGTTGGTAACAGAGCCTAGGTTATATAGGACTCAACGGTCATGAGCAGGTTTAGTAGAGTCTTGTGGATCGGTACAAAGATGTCTGTATTTATCTTCAAGAGGCTGCGGGGCCCTGAAGACTAGTGGGGTCTCGTTTGCTACTTTTCAGTTTTTTGGTGCTGCTTTTACTTGGTGGGAGTCTTTTGAGAGGTGTAGGACTGCTGGTTCAGCACCCCTCACCTGGCAGTAGTTCTCTACTATCTTCTCGGAGAAGTATGTACTCCAGTCTCATAGGGAGGAGTAGCGCAGGCATTTTGAGCAGCTGCATCAGGGGGAGATATCAGTGATGCAGTATGAGATGCGGTTTTCAGAGTTGGCTCATCATGCCACCGAGTTGGTCCCTACTAATAGGGAGAGGATTAGGAGGTTCGTGGATATCCTCACTTATCAGCTCCGCCTTTTTATGACTCGGGAGAGAGTATCAGGTGCTACCTTCGAGCAGGTTGTTGATATTTCTCGAGATACTGAGTCGGTTCACTGCAGGAGCAGGAAGAGAGGGAGGCCAAGAGGCCTCGTGGATCGGGTGGTTGTAGTGGTGCTCCTTCCAGGGGCAGTTTCAGCATGGTAAAGGCCGTTCATTCAGTCCTCCTCAGTCAGTCCGCCCAGCCTATAGTGGTGCATCTTCGGGGCATGGTCCCCGCAGTTCTCAGCCAAGTCGTTCTTCATTTGGCGCCCTTCCAGCCCAGAGTGCAGCTCGAGCACCATCAGTTCAGAGTTCCTCTATGCATGGTTCTTCCGGTGGCCATTCTGGTGCCAGGGGTTCCTTTCAGTCACCGTCTCCAGCTCTAGTGAGTTGTTATGAGTGTGGAGAGTTCGGGCATATGAGGAGGCAGTATCCTCATCTTCTTGGAGGCCCATCTCAGCTGAGGATCCAGTCTTCGACTTCAGCTCCAGTTATTTCACCACCCACCCAGGCAGCCAGGGGTGGTAGTCAGTCAGCTAGAGGCCGCCCTAGAGGGGGAGGTCGAGTAGGTGGAGGTCAGGCCCGTATGTATGCGTTTCCAGCCAGGCCGGATGCTGTGTCCTCCGATGCAGTGATCACAGGTATTGTCTCAGTCTGTCGCCGAGATGCTTTGGCTTTATTTGACCCTGGTTCTACATATTCCTATGTTTCATCATATTTTTCCCATTTTCTGGATATGCCCCGTGAGTCTTTAGTTACGTATGTTCATGTGTCGACTCCGGTGGGCGATACTATTGTTGTGGACCGTGTTTATCGGTCGTGTGTGATATCTATTGGGGGTTTGGAGACCTGAGTGGACTTACTGTTACTCATCATGGTCGATTTTGATGTGATATTGGGCATGGATTGGTTATCTCCGTGTTATGTTATTCTTGATTATCACGCTAAGACCGTGACCTTAGCTATGCCAGGATGTCCGAGGGTTAAGTGGAGAGGTTCTTCTGAGTATGTGCCTAGCAGGGTGATTTCCTACCTAAAGGCCTAGCGCATGGTTGAGAAGGGGTATTTATCTTATCTGGCTTTTGTGAGGGATGTCAGTGGTGAGACTCCCGCTATTGATTCGGTTCCTGTGGTCCGTGACTTTCCGGACGTGTTTCCTGCAGACCTGCCAGGCATGCCACCTAAAAGGAACATTGATTTTGGTATTGACCTGGTTCCAGGCACTCAGCCTATTTCTATTCCACCTTATCATATGGCACCAGCGGAGTTAAAGGCATTAAAGGAGCAACTTTAGGAACTCCCAGATAAGGGGTTCATTTGGCATAGTATGTCACCTTGGGGTGCACCGGTGTTGTTTGTAAAGAAGAAGGATGGTTCTATGCGTATGTGTATTGATTATCGGCAGCTGAACAGGGTTACAGTGAAGAACTGGTATCCCTTGCCTCGTATAGATGACTTGTTTGATCAGTCGCAGGGTGCCAGCATATTTTCCAAGATTGACTTGCATTCTGGCTATCATCAGTTGATGATTCGGGGGACAAACATCCCAAAAACTGCTTTCCGGGCTAGATATGGTCATTATGAGTTGCTGGTTATGTCATTCGGGCTGACCAATGCTCCAGCACCCTTTATGCACTTGATGCACAGTGTATTCCGGCCTTACCTGGATTCTTTCGTCATCATGTTTATTGACGATATCTTGGTGTATTCCCAATCTTGGGAGGATCATGAGCAGCATTTGAGAGTTGTGCTTCAGACCTTGAGGGAGAAGAGATTGTATGCAAAATTTTCGAAGCGTGAGTTCTGGCTTTGATTCAGTAGCGTTCTTGGGGCACGTGGTGTCCAGTGAGGGTATTCAGTTTGATCCAAAGGAGATAGAGGCGGTGCGGAGCTGGCCTAGACCGTCATCAGATACCGAAATTCGTAGTTTCCTTGGTTTGGCAGGGTACTATCGTCGTTTTGTGGAATGATTTTCATCTATTGCAGCAACTATGACCAGAATGACCCAGAAGGGTGCACAATTCAGGTGGACTGAGGAGTGTGAGGAGAGCTTTCACAAGCTCAAGTCAACTTTGACTACAGCTCCGGTGTTGATTTTGCCTACGGGTTCAGGTTCTTATACAGTTTACTGTGACGCCTCGAGAGTTGGCCTTGGAGCGATTTTGATGCAGGATGGTAGGGTGATTTCCTAAGCGTCCAGACATTTGAAGGTGAACGAGAAGAATTATCCAGTGCACTATCTTGAGCTAGCATCTATTGTCCACGCCTTGAACATTTGGCGTCATTATTTGTATGGAGTCCATCGTGAGATTTTCACTGATCACCGTAGTTTGCAGCATCTGCTTAAGAAGAAGGATCTGAATTTGCGCCAGAGGAGGTGGTTGGAGCTTCTCAAGGATTATGACCTCACTATTTTCTATCATCCGGGGAAGGCTAATGTAGTGGCCGATGCCTTGAGTCGCAGAGCGGAGAGTTTGGGGAGTCTAGCCTACCTTCCATTAGCAGAGCGTCCATTAGCACTTGATGTTCAGGCTTTAGCGGGTCAGTTGGTGAGGTTGGATCTATCAGAGCCCCTACCGGTATTGGCTTGTGTAGCCTCCATGTATTCTCTTTATGATCAGATCAGAGCACGCCATTATGATGTTCCACACTTGCTCGTTCTTCAGGACAATGTGGATGGACTTCGAGATTTGATTCTAGCTGAGGCCCATATTTTGCGGTATTCCATCCATCCGGGTGCCGCAAAGATGTATCAGGATCTGAGACAGCATTATTGGTGGAGGCGGATGAAGAGGGATATTGTTGAGTTCGTGGCTCGGGGTCTCAACTGTCAGCAGGTCAAGTATGAGCACCAGAGACCAAGTGGATTACTTCAGAGATTAGATATTCCGTAGTGGAAGTAGGAGCGAATCACCATGGACTTTGTAGTTGGACTCCCACAGACTTCGAGGAGTTTTGATGCTATATGGGTTATTGTGGATCGGCTGACCAAGTCCGCGCACTTCATTCCTGTTGGTACTACTTATTCTTCGGAGCGGTTAGTTGATATTTATATCAGGGAGATTGTCCGATTGCATGGGGTTCTAGTTTCTATCATTTCTGACAGAGGTACTCAGTTCACATCCCAGTTTTGAAGGGCCGTGCAGAGGGATTTAGGTACTCAGGTCGAGTTGAGAACATCGTTTCATTCTCAGACCGACGGGCATTAGGATCATACTATTCATATTTTGGAGGATATCTTGCGTGGCTGTGTCATTGATTTTGGGGGTTCATGGGACCAGTTTCTGCCACTCGCGGAGTTTGCATATAATAATAGTTATCAGTCGAGTATCTAAATAGCTCCGTATGAGGATTTATATGGTAGGAGGTGTAGATCTCAGGCTGGTTGGTTCGAGCCGGGCAAGGCTAGGCTATTGGCCACAGACTTGGTTCAGGATGCGTTGGGTAAGGTGAAGTTGATTCAGGAGCGGCTTCGCACGACGCAGTCTAGGCAGAAGAGTTATGTGGACCGGAAGGTTCGAGATGTGTCTTTCATGGTTGGGGAGAAGGTGCTGCTAAAGGTGTCACCCATGAAGGGTGTTATGAGGTTCAGGAAGAGGGGAAAGCTGAGTCCCAGGTTCATTGGACCATTTGAGGTGCTTCAGAGGATTGGGGAGGTGGCTTATAGGCTAGCCATGCCTCACAGCTTATCGAGTATTCATCCGGTGTTCCATGTTTCGATGCTCCGGAAGTATGTTGGTGACCCGCTCATGTTTTGGACTTCAGCACAGTTCAACTCGAGGGTGATATGTCATATGAGGTGGAGCCAATGGCTATTTTGGGTTGTCAGGTCAGAAAACTAAGGTCTAAGGATATAGCTTCAGTGAAGGTTCAGTGGAGAGGACGGTCGGTGGAGGATTCCACCAGGGAGATAGAGTGGGAGATGTGGAGCAGATATCCTCACTTATTCAAGACTCCAGGTATGGTTCTAGACCCATTCGAGGACGAACGTTTGGTTAAGAGGGGGAGGATGTAACGACCCGACCGGTTGTTCTGTGAGATTAGCCTTGTTTCCCCCGTTTCTGATTTATCGTATGTTTCTTAGCCTATTTATGTTATGTTGGATCGGTTGGTTCAGGTTCGGAGTGGTCGTGGTGAGAACTGAGACACTTAGTCTCTTAAATTAGCTTAATAGTTGAAAAAGTCAACTGGGAGTCGACTTATTGGTAAACGACCTCGGAATGTGGATTTTATGGCTTGGATAGCTTCATTAGGTGATTTGGGACTTAGGAGTGTGTTCGGAATGAAGTTTTGATGTCCGGAGTAGAATTAGGCTTGAATTGGCGAAAGTTTATTTTTGGCAATTTCTGGTAGGCAATGGAAAATAGGCTATCGGATTCGGAATGGAATTTCGGAAGTTGGAGTAGGTTCGTAATGTCATTTTGGATATGTGTGCAAATTTTCAGGTCAATCGGATGTGTTTTGGATGGTTTCGACATCTTTTGTGGAATTTAGAAATTTCAAAGTTCATAGGCTTGAATTTGATGTGGTTTTGGTGTTTTTGCGTTGTTTTTGGTGTTTCGAAGGCTCAACTATGTTTGAATGATGTTATGGTATATGTTGGTAGGTTTGGTTGAGGTCTCGGGGGCCTCAGGTGTATTTCGGATGCTCAAACGGGCATTTTTGGTCTTAAGGAGTCTGCTATTCTTTTCTGGTGTTTTAGCATCACTGGTTTCTTCATTGAGATCACATGAGTTCACCCGCGATAGCGTAGAGTAAGGATTAGTTCAGGCAATTTGTTCTATGTGATTGCGTAATAAGTTTTTCGCTCGCATAGGTTGGGCAGTCTTGAGCAGTGTGGTCGCGTGGCTCCTTGTGCGATCGCATAGTGGTTCTTAGGCGCGTGAGAGGGATGGATGTTCGAGATATGCAAACGCGTGGGTGTGTATGCGAACGAATAGAGTGGGTTTGGGCTGTGCATCGCAAACGCATCCCTGGAAATGCGATCGCACTGAATAAGGATTTAGTGCTGGGCAGAATGTTTTAAAAGGCCATTTTTGCGAATTGAGTCTATTTTTCGTCCATTATTGAGCGGGTTTGGAGCTCTTTGAGAGGGTTTGAAGAGAAAATCGAAGGGAATCACTTGGAGGTAAGATTTTTGACTTCATAACTCGATTCTATGTCGTTTTATAAGTAATTAAACCGGAAATTTGTTGGATTTAAACCTAAAATTGGGGAGGTTGGGTGCATGAGAATTGGAAATTTCTTTTGATGATTTGAGTGGGCAATTGTGGTCCGATTTTGGTGTTCTTGGTATGTATAGAATCGTGGGAGGATGAGGATTCTTATGATATAAATTTTATAAAATTCTGAGACGTGGTCCCAGGGCTCGGGTTTGGCCAATTTCGAGAATTGTGTCTAAATTGATAGTTTTCGATTCGGGTTTTGTTCCTTTAGCGTATATTGATGATGTTAATCCGGTTTTGGTTAGATTCGGAGCAATCGGGAGCCGATTCGAGGGGCAAGAGCATCGCGGAGTAGCTTTTGGGCTGTTTTGAGGTAAGTAACGATTGTAACTCTAAACCTGAGGGTATGAAACCCGGTATGTAATATTGTTTTGATAAATGAGGTGACGCACATGCTAGGTGAAGATCATGTGGATGTGCACCGATAGGGATTGTGACTTGGTCAGTCCTGTAGCGACTATTAAGTCGCGCATTCGATATGAAACCTTACGATATCTTGTATTTTAGAAATTTAGACTTGTTTATGGGCTATGAGCCATGTTTGGGGCCTTGTGCCGAACTGTTTAGACCCTCAGAGGTACTTTTACACTATTCTTACACTATCCTGTTATAAGAATTGTGAACTCAGTCATGTTTTCTACTTGTTGTTATTTTCACTGTTATCACACGGTTTTGAAACTCTGAGAGGTATTTTGGGCTGAGTCCCGTGAGTTGAGATGAATTACCCGAGTGGCTTGTGAGGATAACTGATTTAGGCCGAGAGCCGAGTATGTGAGGATAGTTATGGATCGGGCTGCACGCCGCAGCAGTATATATATTATGTATAGATCGGTTGCACACCGTAGAAATATATATGTTATATATGGATCGGGCTGCACGCCGCAGTAATACATATATTGGATCCGACTGCACGCCACAGCAATATAGCGCTTGGGCTGTAGGAGCCCCTCCGGAGTCTGTACAACCCCAGTGGGCGTAGTCGAATATTATATGGATCGGGCTACATGCTGCGGCTTATGTTCTATGGATCGGGCTACATGNTGGTACTTGCTGAGTACGAGTGTTTAAGTGAGAGCATGGGATTCTGATAGTGGAGTCACGAGTGACTGAGAGGCTTGCCCGAGAGGCTTTATTGTGAGTGATTTTGTGGCCGAGGAGCCTACATTTTTATGAAACTACTGTTTTCACTCTTTTTTACACTAAGCCTCTGATGATAATGCTGGACAAATGTTTTTATACGAGATTTTAAATGAAAACTTGAGTTTTATGAAATATTCAGAAATGTAAATTCCTGAATTGATTTACTTATTTCCACAGTTACTTATTATACGGATATACATGATTTATAAATGCTCGTCACTACACTCAAGTTTTTAGTTACTTTGATTACTTACTGAGTTGGCGTACTCACGTTACTCCCTGCACCTCTGTGTGCAGATCCAGGTACCAGACCATCTCACTAGTTTATTTTCGGATGTTCTTGGAGTTGTTCGAGGATTGAGGTAGCTTTTTAGCGTCCCCAGCTCACCTCCTTTCCTTTCCTCAGTTCATAGTTTTTGTCTTTTGTACTTTAGGATTTTTTAGTAGCAAGTCATCTTATTGTACATTGTATTCATAGTCCTAGATGCTCATGACCGTTGACTCCAGGTTTTGGGGTAGTGTATAAATTATTTATCTCATTTTTTTGTTTTAAAATCTGCTAAGTTTCGGGAAATTATGAAATATTATGATAGTCTGTAATGGTTGGCTAGACTAGTTCCATGATAGGTGCCATCATGGGCGACTTAGGATATGGGGTCGTGACAATTACTTTCTTCAAACAGATTTCCTTTCATCTCAACCATATTTTCTAAAACCTAATCTCTTTCTACTGGGGTATGTTCAGATCCTTGTAGATATGAGACGATTTTAAGTGTTGTTTGGTATTTCTCTTTGAAAACCTTCTGTTTTTCCTTAACTATTCAATTCCAGAGTATTCTGAAACAAGGGTTTCGTATTAAGTTTTCTTCAAAAAGGTTTTTAAGCTTCTAAGTGTTTGAATCTGTTTATATTGACTAGTTCGACTAATTTTGTGTATATGCTTTAAACCCTAGATTTTTCTGCCTATTTTATTGTGCACTTCAATATTTTATCGTTATTGTTTATCTCTGTCAATCAATATATATTGACTGATTTTAATTAGGGTTCGAATTATACTTTCCTGATAAAATTAGTGCTTCTCTGTGATTTTACTTATTTTCCTTATTTGTGGCTTTAATTAGTACTACTTTCCCTAATTAGACTATTAGTCTGATCTAGGGATTTAATTGACTCCTATGTGGTCAGTAATTGACTCACTTACCTTGTTTGAATCCCAATTTGAGTTGTTAAGGGATTCTCCCCAATTTAAGGAGTCCTTTCCGGATTCTTTTATGTGAATTGGTTGAGTTAATTCCTCAATTAACTGATTGATTACCTTGTTTTATGAACTCTAATTTTATTCTTGCCTTATTTGTTTACCTTGCTAAGTGCTATATAAACTTCATTCTGGTTTTCTTTAAAACACACATTCAGAAAGAAACACACACACACACACACACACACAAACTCTTGCTCTTATTCAAAACCTTTTTGTTACTTGTGTTTGCTACACTGTCTAGCCGGCTGAAAGCCAAGGCTAGACTATTGGGTTCTGCATCCTTTTACCTTCATGTTTGCTATTTTAATTGGAATGTCTCTCTTCCTATTGTCATTCATTATGCTATGAAGTTTAAACCTATGTGCTTTCCTGTCTATTGCTTTACTTCTATGTAGTTAAGTCCATGTCTTTCCTGTGTGTTGATTTCAATTAACACGACTACTTTTGTCTTTCCTGTTTTGTTGATTTTAATTAGCAATAACTACTTCTGTGTAGTCAAACTTCTGTCTTTCTTGTTTGTTGATCAGTATAATTACTTATGTGTAGTTAAATTCCTGTCTTTCCTGTTTCTTGATCAGTATAATTACTTCTGTGTAGTTAAATTCCTGTCTTTCCTGTTTATTAATCCTAATCATCATGTATATCTCTGTCATTAGGTCCTATTCAGTATGTTATGTAATTTGTCTGTCAACCTGCCTTTGCCTGCTTTATGTTTCTCTGTTAACTAGCTTGCCTCAACTTTCATGAAATTGTCTTGCCCAGCATGTCAATATGGTTCGTACACTCTAGCATGTTCTTATTTGATCCAGGATAATAATCCACTTGTTTCTCAACTAGCATACTTTCACTCTTGCCCTGTTTCATGTATTCATGATTAAGGAATTCTATGTTCCCAACCCCTGCTACTCTTCTCTGTGTGGTTGTCTGTTTATTATTCTGATCCCAGTATGCTATATGCTCACCTAGTGATAAACTAAGACAAATCTAGGAAATGTGAAACTTTTCTTGAATAATCATGATCCTGTTTTGTCTAATGTTTGATGGCTGATAATGTTTTTTGAACTGAGAGTGCTGCAATGACTCTGTTTACTCTTCTTCCTTTTTTTTTTACTTCTGAACTGTTTTCCAAAAACTATGCCTATTTTTCATATACTATTTACAACTCCTACTCTTAGAATATCTAGGGTCCTGCCCCTCCAGTGTGAGCACTGCCTAGGAGTCTATGAGACTCCTCCGAACTCTGACACACTGGGGCTGTCTTTTCCAGACTTGTTCACAAAACTGTTTCTTAAAAGGGTTTCTGGTGTAAGCATTGCCCGAGGTCCCTGAGGCCCTTGGGAACTTTGACGCATCAGAAGACCATTTGGTATACTATGAGATACTGACACACTTCAGATTTGGTTGAAGGCCTGGATTTCCATGTTAACTATTGGGCCTATCCAGGCTCCCTATAGTATAGTAATTTCATCCTGTAATTCATTTATATCTGGTCTATAACAATAATTCTTGTAATAACAGATATTAGGGATATTAGTAAACTGGGAGGGACTTTATATGTACATATTATTGTTCGGTTCGGGTATAAATCATGCCTATAGGTTATTGTAGTGATTTATATGCATTAGAAATCATGCCCATAGGACTTGTCTCATTCTTTGAAATCCTGTATTTCACATTTGCATTAGAAATCCTGCTTCTAGGTCATTTACCAATTTTGCATTAATAATCATGTTCTCAAACCATCATGTGTGCATTAGAAATCACGTCCCTAGGAATTCCCTTGTTGAATTTGCTTGAAAACTGGCTAAAAACTTTATTTAGCTAGATATCATGCCTATAGGAAAACCATATAAAAAATTAGTTTCATCACTTAACCGTCATGCCTATAAGTAATAGGTATGAAAAATAGTTTGACACTTAGTTATCATGGTGATAGAGCTAAAAATGTAAAATCAATTTCTGTGTTTACATGTCCTGAGATAATGCTTGCGATCATTTTCAGTGCATAGACAGCATGCCTATAGGGTCTAAACAGATAAAAATATGCCTGTTATAAATCAATCACTAGTTTATTATTATGGTCTGATTAACGCTTAGATACTATGTTTATAGGATCCTGTCCAGTTATCACCTAGGCAGACCTGTAGGTTGATTAATGTTCTGAAGTTTAAAACTGTGTTTGTTTGACTACTTACAAACTGCCCAGATTCAATAAGTCATAAAATCAGTAGGCATACTGATTAGGTAATCACTACCTCGCCTTAATAAAACTGCTGCATATTCTGTTTTGTGCTCATCTAGATATCCTGCTATAAGGCTTTAAATAGTTTAACCGGTTTGTTTGAGGCGTGCAACTGTTTCTTTACTTGTGGAGGTAAATGTGAGCCCTTAACTGCTCCTTTTATGTGATGGTCCTACCTGTTTTGTTTGACGCCTAGTTTTTATCCTTTTAAGCACCATAGGTAAGTCTAGAACCACCTTAATAGAGGTCCTAAGCACCTCCAGGGCCATAGGCAAGGGATGGGTAATGCACACATAGGGTACGTACTCGATACTACTAGAACACTTAAATAATAATTAAGGGGAGGGTAATTGGGTAGTAAAGGATATGATGACATGTACGCTAATGCTACGCGTAACACCTCTATTTGAGGAAAGTTTACCGAGTATTGTACAGAAGTGATCCTATAGGCTAATAAACCTAAGACCCCCCTTATTCCCATTTTTTTAAAAATAATCTTTATTTGTTCAAGTTGCTTTATGACTAATTCACTTAAATTGAGTTTGGCCAGGACTAACCGTTGTGGACCTCGAGGGGTGCCTCCCTCAAGGTAATTTCGAGCCCTTACCCAATCTTTGGTAATGTAAACCGGTTAATGAGTTATTTGCTTTAGGTGCCCTAATGCACCTTAATCCGTTAGGTGGTGACTCTTCAAATTCCATACCCCATCCCAAAAGGAAATGAGTTATCCCAGAATGTCGAAACCCCGATTTCGCGAGTAAAAGGGGGGCGTGACAATAGAGCGGATGTTTACTAACTAACTATTACGTAATGAAACTGCAATGATTAAGAACTAACTACGAACGGGATGTAGACAAGAATTGAACTGATCTAATGTTCTGATTTCCCCTATTGTCAGAATCCTTTCCGCTACATTTGCTATAAATTTTCCTAAGTCTTCTCTATCGATCATGAGCATTTTGCCTAAGTCTTCATATATGTTAGGAGTGATATTGTTCAACAACGACCTAAATATGCACTCTCTCCCGAGTAATGCACACTAAATAGGAATAGTTAATTAAGGGCCCTTCAATCAACATCAATAAGCATATAATTGAACAAATAGAGAGAATACTATGGAAAATCTATATTAACGTAACGAGAAATTCATCCTTCAATTGGTTCCATCAAAAACCTAGATTAGGAGTTTATCTACTCATACTAATGTAAAACAAATCACTAATATAATTCATAATCATCAAATAGAAGTAAGAAGAAGAAAATAAAAACTCTGAAGAACTGATTTGTCTTCCCTCCCTTGTTCTTGCCTCTAAACTCTTCTAAAATAAGCTATATCCAACTTCTAGGCGAGTTTAGGCTTCATATAGGTTTAGGTTAGTTGCCTAGGAAATTACACAATTGCCCCTATGTTTTTCGTTTTTGACCGCCCGTCCGCAGCTGTGGATTTGACCTCTGATCTGGCCGCGGATTTTTGCTGCCTCACTGACTTCAATTCGTGAGCTAATTTGCGGCGTACTTCGTGGACTGATGCAAGACTAAATTGCATAGTTTTACATGTGATATACCTTACATTTTATGCGCATTAATGATAAAAATACACTTGTTATGTGCTTGATGGAGTTTATTTCATGTGTAGGTGAAGTGGAGATGGAAACGGGGCTAAAAGGATGCAAATACGTCGAAAAATACGCGAAACGAGACACCCGGGCGATAGCCGGGAGACAGAGCCAAACAGCCTGCCCTACCTGGTGTTAGCCAGGCGTTAGGGCTGAAACGCCAGCCCTACCCTGGCGTTAGCCAGGCGTTAGGGCTGAAACGCCAGCCCTTGCCTGGCGTTAGCCAAGCCTTTGTGTCCAAACTCCAGGTCCCCAGTTCGGCCAAAAATCGTGTTTTGACGGGTTTAAGTGTTTCCCAAGTGAAATA
>ML332459.1:0-126629 GCA_005239505.1 Nicotiana paniculata | reverse complement strand
CTCATTCAAAAAACTGTTCTCGAATAAAACAGTTATGGATGAAAGATCTAAATCCTTGTATTCTTTCAAAAAGCTGTTATCAAATAAGAATAGTTACTAATAAGAAAACATTTCCCTCGTACTTATTAGAAAATTGTTTCCAAAACAGTTGCGGGTAAAAACCCCAATCTTTATAAAAACTGTTACTAGTAAAAAATAGTTATTTCCTTGTATTAATATCGAAAAACTGTTACCTATGAAAAACAATTACGAAATACAAGAGTATATCAAAATATGTTAAACAAAAAACAGTTGCAAGTTTTAGACGATAACCAAACACATGTAAAATGTCATAGAAGTTCAAACAAAAAACTTTCCTTAGAAACATTCTTAAACATGTGTAAAATTTCTATCACTCTATTTCATTATCATGAAGTTGAGACGTCTTCTTCATGTCAATTATAAAGGTCCCTCTTCCATAAATTATGCCTATTACAAAAAGGCACACATTTAATATGACATCGTGCTTATTATAAAAAAGGTACGAGTAGTCTAAAGCATTCCACATGCAAAATTCGAAGTTAAAACTAAAACCTTGAAAAATAAAGCATGCAAAATACTTAAAGAGTGAAACAGAAACTCAACAAAAGTCGAACTAACATTTATATATTAAAAACAGCTAAAACTAAGTATAACTTATACTTAGCCGTATAAGATTTTTATATTTACATTGTGGTGCCCCTAAGTTGTCATTTGGGGACTTAAAGGAAATCCAAATTTACCTCCGATGGGACTGGGGGTAACCACCAATTGATACAAAGAAAAAGAAAAAAGGGATAAACCAACTAGATCTTTTTAAGAGAGGGGTTGACTTCAGAGGCAGAAGGAGTAGGAGCAACTGAGGATGAAGAGGCATGCGTGGCTGGAATCTCACCATCAGGTGAAGAGAGGTTATGACCCTGTTGAGCCTTCTCCATGTTTTCTTAGTTTTGGCTATTTCAGCACTAAGGTCAAAACCCTCTTGACTCATTTCCATCAATGTGTCAAGGAGATAATTCATATACGCCCAGCTCACATCGACAGCAGCCACCTCTTCCAAATCTTCATAATCTTGTGCCCACACTTGAAGCTTAGCCCTCAACCCGTCCTTCTCCGCCTCCGCAGCTTCATGAGCAGCCCTTAATGGAACAATCGACTCCTCTAAAGTTTGAGCTTTGTCTAAAGCCCTTCGAAGATATTCTTGAGTACGAGTGAGTGATTGCACGAGCTCGCCTGAGTATTCTTCCTTCTGCCCTTGCAAGTTCTTCAAGTCTCTAATCTCCTCTGAGGCACGGGACAGCTGCTCCGTGAACAAAGACTCCAGAACACTCTTATCTTTGTCATCTTGACTGCAAGAAGCCCGCTCCACTGCTAGTTCTGCTTCCATAAGTCTCATCTGCCGCTTCAGGGTACTACTTTCCTCTTCTAAAACGTCCATGTCAATCCTTAGGCTATCATATTGTGCTTTCCAATTATCAACTTCTGCCTGCAACTCTCTTGTCTCTTGGTCTGTGTTTGAAATCCTCTTCATAAGCTCCATGCCTATAAGGTTAATCTACAAGAAATAAACCAGTCAGATATGGTAAATTTCATATACGAGAGTGAAAGAGGATAACTTACACCATACCTTCAAAGAGGTATGCACGACCTCATTGGCCCATGGTAGAGCACCGTGGCTAGCTAGATTTGCTTTCTCAGCAGGACCTATCAAAGGCTTGAGCCACACTTCAGGCTCACCCGTCTTCTTGAAAAGGTTTCCCTCAGCTGGAACCTCTATTACCACCTGCCGTATCTCTCTGCTAGAAGACCTTACTTCCCTAACGGAAGGCATGGAAGCATGCAAAGATGGAATAGCAACAGGCACAGAAGGTTGAGGATATGGAGAAGCCACGGGAAAAGAAGCAGGCACGGAAAGTTGAAGAGTTGAAGAAGTTACAGGCAAAGCAGCAACAAAAGTTGAGATAGCCAAAGGAATAGACGAAACAGCTTCTCTTAAAGAAGCAGGAAAGACAGCAGCCAAAGGGACGTCGTCAGGAGCAAGATCAATACCATCACGAAAAGGGGAATGTGAAACATCATCAAAGACAGGGGGATCAATCACAAATACGGAAGGCAAGGTTGAGGCTGTAGGCTCATCATCTAAAACCATTCGCCTTCTCCGTGGCCTGTGCACTAAAGCACCCTCTTCCTCTTCCTCCATGGAACGAGATTCACTAATCTTCCTCTTCGAGGAAGATGAACCAACAATAATTTCCTGGGCTTGAGCCAAGGACATCTTCGGGATAGAGGAAGCTGACACTCCACGAGCAGAGAATCCTATTAAAAAAGGAAAAAAGTTAAACAACAAAAAAAAAGCTTCACTTACCGTGGGTCTTTACTTGCCAACCATACCTCCCAACGAGGTACTTCCAAGATCTTTCTTCTGAAGAAGCAACATATAACAGTTTTTCTACCCAATCACGAATACCAGAGACATTCTCAACAGTATTCATGATTGCTGAGAAAAGGAAAATAAGCAGATACGGTGTTAAATAAAACATCTCAAGTCAAAGCAAGAAAAAGTAAATGCAAGCTAAAGCATACTCACCTGCGCGATTCCACTTCTCAGGGAAGGGAAGATTTTCTTCACCCACTAAACCAGCAGTGGGAACAGCAACATACCGGAGGTACCAACCCCTATCCTTATCGTCTCCAGGGGTTACCAACACTCTTTTGCTTCTAGCAGTCAGAGTAAAAACCCCTTCACGAAATAAGGTAGGAGAGTAGAGGTGAATAAGATGGTTGAAGGTAAAAGGAACCGAGGCTAAAGAAGCCAAACTCCTAAGGCATGCGACAACTCGCCACACAAGGGGCCAACTTGTCCTAAGCAGATATTGAAAAAACGGCAAAACTCAATTATAACTGGGTCAATGGGGGGTCTAAACCCTAAAGTGAAAGGATACATATAAACAAATGAATATCCCATCTTGTAAGATTTTATTCTTTGATTACTATTCGGAATATAGATAGGAAAGTCATATTTCCAAAAGCATTCTCTACGAACAAGGGAAATCTAACCCTCAGTTATAAGGGTTGGATATCTTTCTACACCATCAAGAGAAGAAGATTGATCTACAAGAACTTGACTATCCCTAGCGAAAATAAACTCAGCAGGGACAATTTCATCGAATCCAGGTTCACGAAGGCGTTCGCCTCTACCTCTAGACAAAGACCGAGAAACCCTAAATCTCATAGAAACTGGAGATCTAGTGGAAGGAGTATCTGAGAAGAAGAAGAGCCCCTCAAAGGAGTGGATCCTAGACTTCTAAGTCTACCACCCCTCCTACTCCTAGTCAGAGCAGAAGAAAGCGCTAAACTTTCAATATCTATTACTCTTTGAGGTTGGTTTGAAGAAGATATGTTTACAAAGGCAAAGAATAAAGTTCTTTACAAAAGACAAAGTTAGATAAGTGTTTCGTGGAAGCAAAGAAAAGAAAACATGATTTTATACTTGAAGACAAGCGTCAAACATGAAGAAAAAGGAAAATAATGATGAAAAGTCATAATTGAAGATATCACTTTGGGACTGTCACAGCCGCAAAAAGCCCTAAAAGATGTTGAGTAAATGCAAAATCAATCTGAAAAGGACACGTGGTATGAGCATTAAATGGAAGTGACAAATGACGCCTATGGTGCAGAGAAGGATACAGTGATTCAAGGAAAAGCGGCGGTTAAAAATATTCCCGCCATAAATGAATATCCACTTACCAAATATTAATCGTTAAATATATGGTAAGTGGGAGGATTATCTGTATTGGTAAAAAAAAAGAGTTTCACACGTAAGCCAGCTTTTGACAACTCAGATAGTCACGTAGACACAGGAAAATGCGACAGCTGGACGTGACTCCTTGAAGAGATATGCNATCTCCTATATAAGGAAGGGGAATACAACTTAAGGCATCTGATTCTCGAATACAATCAACATCGATCTTTTATTTCTGCAATATTGTTTATTGTTCATTTTTCCCATTATCTTAATTATCAATAACCCGTATTCATATTATAAATAAGCTTTAGTCAAAGGGTCTAATTCTTTGGTTAAACATCAGTGTCATTGGGCACTGATTTGGTAAGAAGTTTTGGCCCAATCAGGTTAAAAATGTGACTTAGCCCAAACTCTTTTAACCTTTTTAGTTAAACTACAATCAAACCTTAAAACCTACACATGCACAAATAATAAACATTAAAGAAGAAAGAAAAGAGCCAAAATTAGGCATTTACAATACCTCTATACATGGTCTCATTCACAGAAGAACCAGGTTCATCCATTTCCAGTCGAGTGGATGTGACAATGGGAGTACCAATGATTTTTTATGCTTCTATGTCAAATATCTTTAGCAGTTCCGTAATGTACTTTTGCTGGCTTACCATTGTCCCCTTGTGTGTTTGCTTCACTTGAAAACCCAAGAAGAAATTCAACTCCTCCTATCATGCTCATTTCAAACTCACTTCACATGAGTTTTACAAATTCCTCACACACAGAGTCGGTTGTTGCTCCAAAAATGAAGTCATCAACATAGACTTGCACAATGAGCAGGTTCCTCCCTCGTTTCTTTAGAAAAAAGGTGTTGTCAATTATTCCTCTTGTAAAGCCATTTTCTAGAAGAAATTTTAACAACCTATCATACCAAGCGCGAGGAGCCTGCTTTAGCCCATACAAAGCCTTGTCAAGTTTAAAGACGTGCTCTAGATGCTCATGATTCTCAAATCCAGGTGGTTGCTTGACGAATAATTCTTCTTTTAGAAAACCATTCATAAATGCACTTTTGACATATATTTGGAACAATTTGAATTCCATATACGATGCAAAGGAAATAAGAATTTTGATTGCCTCCATTCGAGCAACTGGAGCAAAATTTTTATCATAGTGTCCCTTATTCCTGATTGTAGCCCTGAACTACTAGCCTTGACTTTTTCCTAGTTGTGTTTCCAAATACATCAAGCTTGTTCCTGAATACCCACATGATTCCTATAATAGTTCGTTCTACAGGACGTGGAACCAGGTGTCATACTTTGTTCCTCTCAAATTGATGAAGCTCTTATTGCATAGATGTAATCCAGTCTGCATCTTTTAATGCTTCTTTGATATTCTTGGTCTATATTTGAGAGCGAAAGGCTGAGAAGGCAAGTGAGTTTCTAGCTTTTGATATGGTTTGAATTCCTGAATCAAGAGGAGTGATTATGTTTTCAAAAGGATGTGAACCTTTGTGCTTTGAATTTGACACTTGAATCTTATTGATAGATGATCTAGGTATTTCTGACTGTGGTCCTTGGCTGCTTCTCATCTCAGCATGTGGAGTGCCTTGGACAACATTGACAACTCTGTTCTCAGTTCAGTAGTTGTGATTTCGGGACCAGGTTCCTCTCCATCAATTGGAGATAGAGTTACACCATACCCATTAGACTCTTTGATGTGACTCATCATGTTAGCCTTTCCATTTACCCTGTCAATGACTTCACCAGGAACAATTGAATGTTCTCCATCTTAATCATCCTTATCATGCAAGTCCTTTTCACAAGAGTGGTGAGATTCATCAAAGATCATATATATTCTTTCCTAAACCAGTGAGTTCTTTTATTTTATACTTTGTAGGCTTCGCTTTGTTATGAATATCCCAGGAAGATTCCTTCATCACTTTTAGCATCGAATTTCCTAAGTTCTTCCTTGCCGTTGTTGAGAACAAAATATTTACATCCAAAGGTCCTCAAATGTGTCAGCTTGGGCTTTCTTCCGTTTAGCAGTTCATATGGTGTTTTGTTCAGAAGGGGCCTGATCATGCACATGTTTATCAAGTAGCATGCAGTGTTAAATACTTCTGCCTAGAAACGTTTTGCAATACCACTATCAATCAACATTGTTCTTTCCATGTCTTCAATAGTCCTATTCTTTCTCTCCAAAACACCATTTTATTGTGGTGTTCTTGGAGCTGAAAAATTATGAGTGTAACGACCCAGCCGGTCATTTTGAGAATTTAAGTTTCGCTCGACAGCATAAGGTCATGTACAGATTCATATTATGTGCATCAACTTGTGTGCGTGGTTGGATTCATTTACCGGATGATTCGGAGCCGAATTGGAAGAAGGATTCTAGTTTTGGAAGCTTAAGTAGTGAGAATTTGACCGGAATTTGACTTTGTGTAAACGACTCTGGAATGGGTTTTGGATGCTCTCAACATCCTCGTATGGTGATTTTGAACTTAGGCTTGCGTCCGGATTTGAATTTGGAGGTCCATATGGTGATTTGAGGCATTTCGGTGAAAGTTTGAAAAGTTGAAGTTTGGAAAGTGGAAATGTTTGACCAATGATTGACTTTGGTAATCACGGGGCCGGAATGCGATTCCAAAAGTTGAAACAGCTCCATTATGTCATTTGGGACTTGCCTGCAAAATTTGATGTCATTCTGGGTTGGTTTGATTGGTTTTGTCACGAGTTTTCGAAGTTGGAAGATTTGGAAGTTCATGGTATGATTCGTGGTGCAATTTGTATTTTCGACATTGTTTCATGTGACTTGAGACCCCGAGCGAGTCCGTGTTAGGTAATAGAAATTGTTTGTGTGTTTAGATGGGGTTTCGGGAGTCTCGGGTGTGTTCCAGATGGGCTACGAGCCATTTCCTTCTAATTTGGAACTGCTGAATCTGCCATCTGGTTTCCTTCTCGTTCGCATTCGCATTCGCGTCCGTGTCCTCGCGTTCGCGTAGTGTTATTTTGGAGGATGAAATGTTTCTTCTTCGTGTTCGCAGCTCTTCCCTCGCGTCTGCATAGTACAAAATAGAGTTGGGCACTAGAGACTTTTTCCTCTTCGCGTTCGCATCTCTGATAACTTGGCTTTTTGCCCCGTTTTCCGTTCCCTTATACGTGAATTTTGGATACAATTTTACACAAAATAGCCCCGAAAGCTTATACGTTGTGCTTGTTGCAGGATTGAACCGGAAATGAAGACATTCAGTCTAAAATATGCTCAATAGGAGTGAATCCGACACAAGGAGCAAACCCAACAAAGCTGCTCAAGACAACAAGGCCACCGCAGCCGCGGTCATGTTTTTACGGACCGCGGTGCATTTCCAGTGAGTCATAAATTCAAGCCATCAGCCACCGCGGCGACGGTCGTGTTTTCGCGGACCGCGGTGCATTTCCAGTGAGTCAGAAATTCAAGCCATCAGCCACCGCGGCGACGGTCGTGTTTTCGCGGACCGCGGTGCATTTCCAGTGAGTCAGAAATTCAAGCCATCAGCCACCGCGGCCGCGGTCATGTTTTCGCGGATTGAAGTGGAGTTCCAGTGAGACCCAAGAATTGCAAGTTCCCACCGCGGCCGCTGTCGAAGTTTCGCGGACCACGGTGGCGTTCCAGTGAGGTCCTAACGTTTTCACGGACTGCGATTGTGTTTTCGCGGTCCGCGGTGGTCCTTCAGGGGTATTTTTGTTCGAAAATTTGGCAGAGTATAAATAGACTATGTTGTAATTTATTTAGTGGGCTGGAACATATCAGCTAATTTTCAGAGTAGAGAGCTCGTGAATATTTTAGGGTTTTTATTTCTTTAGCTTTATTCTTGCATTTTTAACATTGAAAACTTCAATTTCATTGTTAGGAATCAATTAAATGGGTTATTCTTCTTCTCTATCATTGTTCTCATCTTTGATTATGAGTAGCTAGACCCATTAGCTAGGGTTGTGGCTCAACCCTAGTGTGGGTATGTAATGGGGTTTTGAAATTAAGGTTGGGAAATTAATGGGTGTTGGCTATTTAGGCTATTTCAAGGTTTTTATTGCTATAATTAGTGGTTGCAAACACTAATTAACCTTTTCATGACTTGGGTCTTTCTTGAGAAAGAAGACCTGAGTCTAGAAATTAGCCTAATAGGAAATTAGGGCATTATCAAGAGATTGGTAGTCCCAATCAAAAGGGGTTAAGCCCAGAAATGGTATAACCCTACTTGAGCCCTAGTTAACGGGTTAAACCTCGAGAGACTAATACCCTACCTAAGCCTATATTTCTTGTTTATTAGGCACCCAATTTATCGAGAGAGAGGCAATTAGGGTATAATCACTCAAACTACCGAGAGGTATAAAGTGAGCACCTTCTTGCTTTGGTTATAGCTATATCCCGAGCAAATTCCCCGATCTTAGAATTGAATCCCTTTGTGTATCCACCTAGGCCACAATCACGACCCTAGTGCCTTTATCAATATCATAAAACAACAACAAAAACAAAACAAAGTTAGTCCTTACTTAGCTTAAAAACAATAGAATACATTTAGTATAGTTTATCATCAACCAATGTTTGGAAGTGCAATTAGAAACACTCGACCCTTCTAGATCACTTATACACTCACTCCCATCTATAGGCTCCCTGTGGATTCAATCTCGACAATTCGGATAAAAGCTACACGACCTTTGCCTTCATACTTATATAGTAGTGTGGGTGAGGCGTCATCACTTTTTGGCGCCGTTGCCGGGGAGCTTTAACGGTGTGATTATATTTGTGACTAAAATCGTAGTGTGTTTTTATTTCCTTCTATTTTTTTTAAATTCCTTGTTTTGTGTACTTAGGTACAATGGCCGATCCGCTAGGAAATGTGATTCCGGGGGAGGAGGTTTATGACAATCAAGAAGATGAAATCAATCAAATTCCTCCACAAAGAAGAGGCCGACAGGCCAATGTTCAAGATGATGTTCCAGACCCTCCCCCACCTCCAGCCCCTAGAGATGCTCCTCGAGTCCTTCCAAACGAGNCCGCCCACCAGAATGCCTATAAGTATATCAAAGGCTTTGTTGATACATGTTGGGGGAGTAAGCAAACTAATGTGTCTGAGGATGCATTAAGGTTACGGTTGTTCCCGTTCTCACTTAGGGGAAGAGCATTGGATTGGCTTGAGCGTCTCCCAAACCATTCTATATCCACTTGGGACGAGCTTGCGGATAAATTTATTGCAAAATTTTTCTCCCCAAGCCACATGGAAGCCCTTCGAGATGAGATTTTGTCATTCAAACAAGATCCAAATGAGCCCCTACATGAAATATGGGAACGCTATAGAACCATGGTCAAGGAATGCCCTAACAATGACATGACCGAGGATATGATACAACAAACATTCTACCAGGGAATCAACATGGTAAATCAATGTGTGGTCAACCAATTGGCCGGGGGTAATTTTATGAAGTTGACATACCCGAAGGCATGTGAGATTCTTGATGAAATGGCCGACACTTCTTCGGCTGGGCAAAGTAGAGAAAATGTGCCTCAAGAGGAAACCGGTGTGAATAGTCTACACAAGGAACTCCAAGAACAAGGGCAAGAAATTGCCGAGCTTACAACAACCATGAACCAACTTTCTAAAGCCCAACTCCAACATTTGCAAGGGCCTAAGCAATTAAATGCTATGGAAGGAGTTCATATGCAAGGAAACCAAAGGAGACCTCGGGGGAATGTTAGGAAAAACCATGGTGATCAAGGTCTTCAAGGGCCAAGTGGTCACGAACATGATGAAAGTTAAAATGATCAAGATGAGGATGTTATGTATGCAAACAACTACAAGGGCAAGGTAATACACAAAATTGGGGGAACCAAAGGCCACGAAACTGGAACAATAACAATGTTAGAAATTGGAGCAATACCAATGATCGTCAATGGAACAACAATAATGACCGACAATGGGGGAACAACAATGAAGGGAATCGTAATGGAAGGAACAACAACAACAATTGGGGAGGTGAAGGTAATCAAGGGTCGGGTTTTCAAAGGCCCTTGATGTACCAACAACCAAGCAACCCCCCTCCATATCAATCTCATGGGAAAAGTTCTTCAAGCTCGGAAATGGGTCGGATAGAAAACATGTTCAAACATATGATGGAGAGGAATGCAGAATTCGATGCCCAGATATCCTCTCACACTACTTCAATCCGGAATCTTGAAGTAAAAATGGGCCAGATTTCACAAGCCTTAAACACACGCCCGAAGGGTGCACTACCAAGTGATACGGTGGTGAACCCCAAGGGTGGGAACAAAAACAACACCGGTCATGCTATGGAGGTAAACACTCGGAGTGGAAAAGGTGTGGAGGCAAGTACTTCAGGGAAAAAGAAAGTTGTTGATGATGATGAAGTTGTACCCCAAGATGTCTACCAGCTGATGTGGAGCAAGCATTGGATGAGCCAAGTGAAGGTGAGGTAAGAATTGACATTCATGACAATGGAGAGGACTTGGATAGAAATGTGAACCCGTCTAAGGAACACATAATCGATATGCCGGAGCCGGTGGCCCCAAAGGAGCCATTGCCTAGGCCACCTCCTCCCTATCCTCAGAGATTGTCAAAACAGAAGCAAGAGACCCAGTTTAAAAAGTTCTTTGATATGATGAAGAGTCTCACTATAAATGTTCCTTTGGTTGAGGCCTTGGAGCAAATTCCAGGCTACGCTAAGTTCATGGAGGACTTGGCGACAAAAAAATGATCCATGGAATATGAGACCATTAAGATGACTCACCAAGTGAGTGCTATTGTTCACTCCATGGCACCAAAACTTGAAGATCAGGGTGCCTTCACTATTCCTTGCACAATTGGGAGTGATGACTTTGCAAAATCCCTATGTGATCTTGGGGCAAGCATAAATTTGATGCCATATTCTGTGTTCAAGACCTTGGGCATCGGACAACCTAGGGTGACCTCTATGCGATTGCAAATGGCGGACCGATCAATGAAGAGGCCCCTAGGTATTATTGATGATGTCTTAGTGAGAGTGGACAAGTTCATATTGCCAGCAGATTTTGTTATCCTCGACTGTGAGGTTGATTTTAAGGTCCCTATTATCTTGGGGAGGCCTTTCCTTGCCGCCGGGAAGGCCTTGGTCGATGTTGAAGTTGGGGAACTTACATTCAGAGTTGGTGATGAGAAAGTGGCCTTCCACATGTGCAAATCTATGAAGTAGCCCAACATCACCGAAGTGTTCTCTTTTATGGACCTTGTGTCCGAGGTTATTATTGATGATGCCAGTGTTATGATCCATGTTGATGATCCTGTGGAGTTGGCCTTGTTGAATCATGAGGACTCAGTGGTGGATGGTGTACTTGAGAGCTCCCATGACCTTCAAGGCATGGGGTCTTATTCCTATGCTCCTAGAAAATTGTCATTGGACTTGGAGAACAGGAAGACCCCACCAACAAAGCCATCCATCGAAGAACCTCCAAATCTGGAGTTGAAGCCACTTCTGTCCCACCTCAGGTATGAATACCTTGGTCCCTCTTGTACTTTACCAGTTATTCTTTCCTCTTGCCTAACCCAATTGCAGGTTGACTCAACTTTAAAAGTGCTAAGGAGGAGGAAGAAAGCAATTGGTTGGACTTTGGTTGATTCGGGGTATTAGCCCTACCTTTTGCATGCAAAAGATTATATTGGTGGATGGAGCCAAACCCTCTGTTGAACATCAAAGAAGACTCAATGAAGCTATGCAATATGTAGTGAAAAAAGAGATCATAAAATGGCTTGATGCGGGTGTGGTCTATCTAATTTCGGATAGTGCTTAGACTTCTCCGGTCCAATGCGTTACGAAAAAAGGTGGAATGACAGTGATAAAAAATGATAAAAATGAGCTCATTCCTACAAGAACGGTTACCGCAAGGCGGGTGTGCATGGACTACCGCAAACTCAACATGGTGACTCGCAAAGACCATTTTCCTTTACCATTCTTAGATCAGATGTTGGATAGGCTTGCAGATCGAGCCTATTATTTATTCCTTGATGGGTATTCTGGATATAATCAAATTTTGATAGCCCCGGAGGATCAAGAGAAGACCACCTTCACTTGCCTATATGGCACTTTTGCCTTTGCTCGAATGCCATTCGGACTTTGTAATACCCCAGCTACTTTCCAAAGATGTATGATGGCAATCTTCACCGACACGGTGGAAGACTTTCTAGAAGTATTTATGGACGACTTTAGTGTCGTTGGGGATTCTTTCGGTGAATGCTTGAGTCATCTTGATAAAGTCCTTCCTCGATGTGAAGAAACAAATTTGGTCTTGAATTGGGAAAAATACCACTTTATGGTGGAGGAAGGAATAATTTTGGGCCATAAGATTTCAGAGAATAGCATTGAGGTTGATAAGGCAAAGATAGAGGTTATTTCAAAATTGCCACCACCTATTTCAGTGATAGGAGTCCGGAGCTTTCTTGGCCATGCCGGTTTTTACCGGCGGTTTATCAAAGATTTCTCTAAGGTGGTGAATCCATTATGCAAGCTGTTAGAGAAGGATGCCAAATTCAATTTTGATGAGCAGTGTATGCAAGCTTTTGAACTCTTAAAACACAAGCTCACTACCACTCCCATCATCATGGTACCGGATTGGAGTGCCCCATTTGAGCTTATGTGTGATGCAAGTGATGTTTCTGTGGGTGTTGTGCTTGGGCAAAGGGTGAATAAAGTGTTTCATTCAATCTACGATGCCAGCAATACCATGAACTCTGCTCAAATGAACTACACACTCACGGAAAAGGAGCTTCTAGCTATAGTCTTTGCCATGGAAAAATTTTGACCTTATTTGATGGGTGCCAAAGTCATGGTTCACACAGACCATGCATCACTCCGGTACCTCATGACCAAAAAGGATTCCAAGGTAAGACTTATGAGATGGGTTTTGTTGTTACAAGAGTTTTATCTAGAGATAGTGGACCGAAGAGGGAGTAAGAATCAAGTTGCCGATCATTTGTCCCGGTTGGAGGAGAAAGGACGTCCTTGTGACGGACTTGAGATCAATGATAGTTTCCCGGATGAACAACTCCTTTAAATGTCCATGAGATAAATACCATGGTTTGCGGATATTGCTAATTTCCTAGTCACCGGCAATGTCCCTTGTGATCTCTCTTCTAACCAAAGGAAGAAGCTTCGAAGGGATAGCTTGGATTTCTATTGGGATGAGCCTTATTTATTCAAGATTTGCACCGATGGGGTAATCCGGTGATGTGTACCGGAGGAAGAGCAACTAGCCATCCTTGAGTCTTGCCACTCCTCGCCGTATGGTGGTCATCACGGAGGGGGGAGAACTGCTTCTAAAGTGCTTAGTTGTGGGTTCTTTTGGCCCACTTTGTATAAGGATGCTGGTACCCTAGTGAAGAAGTGTGATCAATGCCAAAGAGCCGGGGGAATTTCCAGAAAGGATGAGATGCCTTTAAACTCAATTCTCGAGGTAGATTTATTTGATGTTTGGGGCATTGACTTCATGGGGCCATTCTTGAGTTCATATGGGAACACGTACATCTTGGTCGCGGTTGATTATGTGTAAAAATGGGTGGAGGCCATAGCCTTACCAAACAATGAGGCGCGGAGTGTGATAGCCTTTCTCAAGAAGAATATCTTTACTAGGATTGGCACTCCACGAGCCATCATCAGTGACGGGGGGTCACATTTTTGCAACAAAGCCTTTGACTCCTTGCTTTCTAAGTATGGGGTCAACCATAAAGTCACTACCCCGTACCACCCTCAGGCTAGTGGCCAAGTTGAAGTGTCTAACAGGGAGATAAAGAGCATATTATCGGTCAATGCCAATAGGACCGACTGGCTAAGAAATTAGATGATGCTCTTTGGGATTACCGGACCGCCTACAAGACCCCAATTGGGATGTCCCCATATCTCTTGATCTTTGGAAAAGCATGCCACCTTCCAGTGGAATTGGAGCACAAGGCTATGTGAGCCTTGAAAAAGCTGAACTTGGAATGGGATGTAGCTGTAAATCTTAGAGTGGAGCAATTGAATGAGTTGGATGAGTTTAGATTCCATGCGTACTCCAGTTAGTCCATGTATAAGGACAAAATGAAGTACCTACATGACAAATATGCTCGAGGAAAAGAGTTCAAAGTTGGTGACTTGGTCTTATTGTTCAATTCTCGGTTGAGGTTATTTCCCGGGAAGCTAAAGTCAAAGTGGAGTGGGCCTTTTGAAGTGGTATTTGTCACTCCATTTGGGGCTCTTGACCTCAAGAACAAAAGTGGTAAAGTATTCAGAGTGAATGGTCACCGAGTAAAACAATATCTTGGTAAAGTTGATGACAGCCACGTCGTGCACTTCTTCATTTCCAATGATTCCGGTAAAATGTGTCGTGCCGCGACGTTAAATCAGGCGCTTCTTGGAGGCAACCCATGTGTGTTTACTTTCATTTTCTTTGTTTTTCTTGGTAAAATAGGTTCCAATTTTACACTAACTGGTTTTTGGATGTGTAGGATGATTTTGACACATGAATTCAGCTGAGTACAGAATCAAAAGCTCACTGGAAATTGACTTCACCGCCTCGGTCGACTTTTCGCGGTCCGAGAAGTCAATATGATGCAATCACAGTGTTCTGGAAATGAACTTCGCGGCCGCGGTCGACTTTTCGCAGTCCGCGAAGCCCTTCTGCCTTGTAAGACTTATGCCATTAAATGACCGTGGACTGCGGTTGATTTTTTGCGGTCCGCGGTAGGTAAGTGGGGTGGTCCCCAGCTCCTCCTATAAATAGGACTTTAGGGTTTCATTTCACACTTTTCACACTGCAGCTAAGCCTAAGCCACTTCCGACTGTGTCTCACTTTAGCATCCTCTGAAACTCATTGCTTGCATCCATACTTTCATCCAAACATCTAGTAAGTGTATTTATGCTTCATTAACTTCTTAATTTCTTTATTTTCTTTAGTTTTCATTTTCTTTTTCATTATTATTTTCTCTTTTTAGGCTTGTAAATGTTAGGGTTAGCCCAAATAGGTTCAAAATAGTCCTTTGGAATGCAATTGCACTGATTACTTATGTAGGACATATCTCAATGAACATTTTAGCGTAGAAATTGAAAGTTCTGGGAACCCTAGGTAAATAGCCATTTTCGCAGTCCGCGGTCCATTTTTCGCGGACCGCGGTGCTTCATTTTGCAAAAGTTCAATCTGATGTTTCGGGGACCGCAGTCAATTTTTCGCGGTCCGCGGTCCCTGCTACCCAGAAATCATACCACACTGGATCTAACTTTGCAGCCGCGGCCGATTTTTTGCGGTCCGCGAAGTCATTTCCAGTGTGTATTGCTCAATCATGATTAGACTTTCGCGGCTGCGGTCAACTTTTCGCGGTCCGCGAAGTCATTTCCAGTGTGTATTGCTCAATCATGATTAGACTTTCGCGGCTGCGGTCAACTTTTCGCGGTCCGCGAAGTCATTTCAGTATGTCTTGCCTCATTACATTATGCTTAGACTCCAGCGTCTGCACATCAATGTTAAGGAAACTAACCATGTTCACTTATGTGTACTTTGCAGACAATGGTATTATCTCGTGGAGGAGGTTGCAAAAACACGGGTAGAGGAGAAACTCAGAGAGGGAGAGGCCCGGGGGCACCAAGGCAACCTTCAAAAGTTACATTGCCTCAGTCATCACGACGGCCCAGTCGGGTTACAGACTCTCCTCCTTCACCATCAGGAAGTGAATATGCTCCGTCAGAGGAGGCCTCATCACAGTCATCCCCCAATGGACCCGGTCTCATCTCTTCCGGCCTAAGCACGAGCAGTGTCTCCAGCCAAATCCGTCTGCAGTACACACTCGTATTCAACTTCCCCTACAGCTTCCTTATCTAGGGAGCATTCAAGTGCCAACAAAGGGGAGGCGCCGGTGGTTGAAGGGGTAGAGCGCACTCGGAATTCGGAGGTGTGGAAGGATCGTTTTGTCAGTGAAAAGGCCTTCCACATATTCAGGGAGTTGTAGACTGCACGGTCTCTTATCCCAGAGCGCACCTTCTCAATGCAAGATTTATCCAAATACAACCCCAATGTGAGGCAGCAGTTTCGAGATAGGAAAGGATGGTCTTATTTCACTGAGCATCTTTCGGAGACCAATGAGCATATAGTGAAGGAATTCTACACCAATTTTCTTTTTCTGGAAAAGGACTCGAAGGCATCCAAAGTTCGCAATCTCACTGTGCCTTTTGACGGACCTTCACTAAATCACTATTTGGATATGGATGAGGTGGACGATTCATTATACCGGGAAAAACTTGCCGAAAAGGATGCTGCGAGAAATTGGTTGGATTTGCACTTGGCCAAGCCCGGAGACACCCTGGAGTGGTTAACGGATGGAAAGACTATCACCAGGAGGACCCTGAACTTCGAGGCTAAAGGATGGGAGACTTTTGTATGTAGCAGGCTAGACCCGACACATCATGACCAGACCCTCCCTCTAAGTAGGGTTGTATTAGTAGAATCCATTATGGTCGGATACCCCATCAATGTGGGTAATGTGATGTCCGAAGTCATTAGCTGGGTGGTCAGCACAGGTGATACTTCTTACCCTTTTCCTCATTACCTGACCATGTATTGTGAAGACCAGGAAGTGACTATGAAGCGCTTTGACACCAAAGTCAAGCCCAAAGCACCTTTCTCCTGGTATGACTTGAAAGATGAGGATAACCCAAAAAAGAAATCAAAAGGAAAGTCGGTTGCCTCCACTAGCCAGTCTGAAGAGCTAGTGGTGGTTGCGGAACCCTCACTGCCCCAGCCTGCCATTCCAGAGGAGGCTTCAGGCCCATCTTCCTCCACAACTACTGAAATCCCATCCACCAGGGCCTATCCCATGACTGCTCAACGGCTGAACATGACTCTCACTAGCCTCACCAACTGGATGCAGTCAACTACTACAAAGTTGACTGTAATTTCTACAACCGTGGCAGCCCCAGTTACTCCTCCCCCGCCATAGGTCCTGCAGTCCATTAAGGACACTCTGAAAGAAATTTTGGAGAATCAGAAGAAAATCCTGGACGTGGTGGGTGCACATGAGAGTGCATTGGCAAAGCTAGCCAAAGAAACAAAGAAGCTGAGGAAGACTAGGGCATCAAAGGAGGAGGTGGCGAAGCTGAGAAAGGAGGTCGACAAGCTATCAGGCAATCACATTCCTTTGGAGATGCTCCTAGCCGACCCCACAGAGTCCCAACCAGAGCAGCATCCATTGCCTCAGTCAGTGCAAGAAGAGGAGTCGGTGAGGCCACTAAAGAAGAGGAAGGTCATGCCACGTGCCCAGAACANCTCCATCACAGGCTATACCAGATCCAGCTCCTACAGGTTCCTCATCTCAGGCAGTTCCTACCCCATCTCAGACAGAGCACCAGGGACCTCAGCAAGCCGAGGGCCAATAGGGAGTTTTCTTTACTCTCTCTCTCCCATATTTTGCGCACTATTTTTGCTCTATAGCATTAAGGACAATGCTTTATTTTAGTTGAGGGAGTGGCCCTACAGGCATTTTATTTTGGGCTACATCGGATTGTATAATGAAAACAACTTCTTGTTTATTTTTCTTTACGTTATTTCCCTTTTTTGTATGTATAAGATAACTATCCATTGTAAATATTCATCCCTTATGTATATTCATCTAATTACCCTATTGTACATATTCATTCCATCCCACACACTTTACTTTATTTTACGCATTTCTTTTTTATTTTATAGCTTATTACTTTTCTTTCATAGCTTCTTGTTTGGATTTCGCGTGAGAAATAAGCCTTTGGTTTTCTTAACGCCATGGTTCTTTCCAAAGGTATAACTTGTGTGAACCGGGTTGCTCTTCCCAAGGATGGACGGTGTGTCAAACTTCTTAAGGGTTTGAGTTTTTTTTTTTTTTTTTGCCTTTTCCTTGTTGCTTTGTTTTTCAATAACGGTGCCTCAAACAAAGCTTCACTTGGGCCTAACACAGTTGCCTTTGATCCCATGGTCAAATACAAACCGTTGTGTTGAGGATGGTGATAGTGATGATCTTGAGACACTTGTGTTGGCCGATAATCATCGGATGGTTCTTCGGGACTATTTTTGTTACTCAAAGCACGGCTAAGGTTGTTGTAGGCCCTCGACTCGATTTCTATAACAATCCTTTAGCTGTGAGTGGTGAGAAATTAGTAATTGCAAGTCCACGTTTCGTGCCACTAGTCTAGAACTTGCCCTGAGTGTTGTCTAGGCAAAATTCTAGGTGTAATTTGACTTGAGAAGTGACTATAGGCTTTCCTTGGCTTTAACAAAGTATTGAACTGTCACGGCCCGGATTTCCCACCCTCGGGAGTCGTGATGGCGCCTACTAGTGGAAGCTAGGCAATCCAAACCTTAATTACCATTTTCATTAACATGTTACCTCATTTAACAATTTTCAGCAATCGCATGCGAACAATGGAATTTAATAATAAAGCGGAAGTCTTAAATTGTAGAAAAACTGAATAGAAATGCGGAAAATTCAACATAAGCCTCTACCCAATATTGGTGTCACAATACTCACGAACTTCTAATAGTACTAAATACAATCGTCTGAAAGAAAACACAACGATTTGTCTCGAGTACAATGAGATAACAGACTGAAATAATAGATAGAGGAGACGCCGGGCATGCAGACGCTTGTAGGGCTACCTCGGTATCTCGCTGGACTGAAGGTCTGCTCCTGCACTACTGCTGGTGTCCAAGACCTGGATCTGTGCAAAAGAGCACAGAGTGCAGTATCAGCATAACCGACCCCATGTGCTGAGTAAGATCCTAGCCTAACCTCGGGGAAGTAGTGACAAGTCTAGGACCGGACTACCAAGTAAACCTGTGCAGTTCGAATATATATATATACAACGGAAAAGAAATATAGGAAGTAATCAATCAATAAAGGATGGGGAACACGCTGTGGGGAGATAACAGTTTCATATAAGAAATCTCAAATAAAGAAAGGAACAACAAGGCCAAAATGTCAATAAGGATCAGAAATCACAAACGTGCACGGCATCACCCTTCGTGCTTTTACTCTCTTTCCTCACAGTATAATCAATGAATATTTGTACGGAATGGTATATCGTACGACACGGCATCACCCTTCGTGATTTACACTCTTTCCTCACAATAGCAAACAATGCACGGCATCACCCTTCGTGCTTTAACACTCTTCCTCACCCAAACAACAATCACAAACAAAGGGCAAGGGAGTAAACAAAATAGAAATAGAAATCCCGGCAAGGGAACATCAATTAAACAATTAAATCCCGACAAGGGAACAATAACAGTAATCTCAACATACATTGCACGACATCACCCTTCGTGCTTTATCACTCTTCCTCACAATAGCAAACAGTGCACGACATCACCCTTCGTACTTTATCACTCTTCCTCACAATAGCAAACAGTGCACGACATCACCCTTCGTGCTTTAACACTCTTCCTCACCCAAACAGCAATCACAAACAAGGGCAAGGGAGTAAACAGAATAGAAATAGAAATCCTGGCAAGGGAACATCAATTAAACAATTAAATCCCGGCTAGGGAACAATAACAGTAATCTCAACATACAATGCATGACATCACCCTTCGTGCTTTATCACTCTTCCTCACAATATCAAACAGTGCACGGCATCACCCTTCCTGCTTTATCACTCTTCCTCACAATAGCAAATAGTGCACGACATCACCCTTCGTGCTTTAACACTCTTCCTCACCCAAACAGCAATCACAAACAACGGCAAGGGAGTAAATAGAATAGAAATAGAAATCCTAGCAAGGGAACATCAATTAAACAATTAAATTCCAGCAAGGGAACAATAACAGTAATCTCAACATCCCAGCAAGGGAGATAATCACTAAATCAACAATGACCCGGCAAGGGTATAATTTTAATAACTCTTTCTCTTTCTTTCACTTTCATTTCATAATTTACTCTATCACTTGAGCCAATGCTCCAAAGGATTCAATTATCTCATATATCTTCACCCTTCGTGTTACAACTCGAGCCAATGCTCCTCGAAGTTTAAAGATCACAATTCCCTTCACATGCTCTTTACAACATATAGAGATCATCAATTAAGCATGGAAGTTACAACAAAATTAGAATATTCACAATATAATGACTCACGGTTATGCTAGACACCAATGTATAGATACTCGTTACCATGCCTATACATCGTACCCGACAATTAGCAAGTAGCATATAAGACTCAACTCCTATTCCCTCAAGCTAAGGTTAGACCAAACACATACCTCGGGTCTAAAATATATCAATCAACCCTTTAACACCGCCTTTCCTTTAGAATTCAACTCCGGAATAGTATTATCTAGACATAATTAACTCAAGTATATCAATAAGGATTCAATAATTCAATTACATAGCTTAATTACCCATTTCCATGCATTCTTCCAAAATAACAAAATTCGACCCCGGGCCCGCTTGGTCCAAACACGAGGCTCGGACCAAAACCATGTCACCCATTCACCCACGGGCCTGAACATATAATTTGTTTTCAAATTCGACCCCAAAACGAGGTCTAAATCAAGAAAACTCAAAAGGGCCTAACTCTACCCAAAATCCCAATTTTCTACTCTAAATTGTATGTTTTAGGCTTAGATTCCAGGGTGAAATATTGTAAAAAAAGTTAAGGAGTAAAGAAAATGAGTTAGAAATCACTTACTAATATTTTGGAGAAGAAAGAGTGTTTGGAAAATCGCCTCTTATGTTTTTAGGGCTTTAAAAAATGAAAATAACTGAAATTCCCGTCCATTTATACCCCCCTCAGGTCCCCCGCCGCGGACCATGAAAAATGGACCGTGGTCGCGCTAGCAAAGGCCAAGAAAAGCTGAAGAAAACCAAGAAAAATGACTGCAGTGGAATGCTTTAGTGTTTTGGTCATAACTTTCTCTACAGATGTCAAAATTACGCTTTATTTATCTTTCTGGAAACTAGACACGAAGGGATACAACTTTAATTTTTGAATAATCTCCAAATTCCTTGTAGATAAAAATATATAGGCCTCCGAAGTCAGACAAGTAGCCCAGCTCCTCCACCGTGGACCACGAAAAATCGACCGCGGCCGTGAAGCCCTCAGCGCGGTCCGCGAAGGTTATTCGGGACCATTTTTGTTACTCAAAGCACGACGAAGGTCTTTGTATGCCCTCGACTAAGTTTCTGTAACAATCCTTTAGCTGTGAGTGGTGAGAAATTTGTAATTGCAAGTCCACGTTCCGTGCGACTAGTCTAGAACTTGCCCTGAGTGTTGTCTAGGCGAAATTCTAGGTGTAATTTGACTTGAGAAGCGACTATAGGCTTTTCTTGGCTTGAACAAATAATTGAACACTTCCATGACCTTCCAAAAGAAATATTCCCTAGTCAACCCTTTTGAGCCTTAAGCCTTTTCTTTGTACCCAAGTTACAAGCCTTTAACCATTATTTTACCTTCTCTTGGCACCCGAGCTTTCCTTGGATCTAGGCAGAAGAAATAAGTTTGGGGGAGAGACGAGATATGTGATGAAGTGAAAAAGAAGGCACAAAATAAATAAAGAAATAATAGAAGAGAAAAGGCAATGAAAAAGAATGAAAAGAAAATAATGAACAAAAGAGAAGGAATAAAGGGAATTGATGAAAAAGTAATGCCAAAGGTTTGGATAACATAAGAAGAAAATAAAANTTAGTGGTGATTTACACAAAGGGCAAGCCTATGGTACTTTGAGCCGAACTTGGGACTCTTTCCTTGATGAGAGATGAGCGATTCACCATATTCCTCATTCTGGGTGTCATTATTCTGAAAGGTGAGATGCTTAGGGAAAGTTACGGAATAAGAGTCTAGGATCCACACTGACCAAGGTAATAGTTAGAAGTTCACTGATGAGTTGGACCAACCCTTGAAGCTCTTGTATCGCACTAAAACTATGGTTCATTGTCAATGATTCATTCACATTAGGGGCTATGGTTAGTTCCAATTGATGCTAGTTGAGGTCACCAATAGTACATCCAAATTTTTGTGAAATCTCTCAATATGTGGGGTTTATTTTGTTTTGCTTGAGGACAAGCAAGAGTTTAAGTTTGGGGGAGTTGATAACTTGGCTTTTTGCCCTATTTTCCGTTCCCTTATACGTGAATTTTTTATACAATTTTACACAAAATAGCCCCAAAAGCTTATACGTTGTTCTTGTTGCAGGATTGAACCAGAAATGAAGGCATTCAATCTAAAATATTCTCAAAATAGGAGTGAATCCGGCACAAGGAGAAAACCCAACAAAGTTTCTCAAGACAACAAGGCCATCGCGGCCGCGGTCGTGTTTTTGCGGACCACGGTGCATTTCCAGTGAGTCAGAAATTCAAGCCATCAGCCACCGCGATCACGGTTGTGTTTTCGCGGACCGCAGTGCATTTCCAGTGAGTCAGAAATTCAAGCCATCAGCCACCGCGGCTGCGGTCGTGTTTTCGCGGACCGCGGTGGAGTTCCAGTGAGACCCAAGAATTGCAAGTTCCCACCGCGGCCGCAGTTTCGCGGACCGCGGTGGCGTTCCAGTGAGGTCCTAACATTTTCGCGGACCGCGAATCGCGGTCCGCGGTGGTCTTTCAGGGGTATTTTTGTCCGAAAATTTGGCAGAGTATAAATAGACTATGTTGTAATTTATTTAGTGGGCTGGAACATATCAGCTGATTTTTAGAGTAGAGAGCTCGTGAATATTTTAGGATTTTTATTTCTTTAGCTTTATTCTGGCATTTTTAACATTGAAAACTTCAATTTCATTATTAGGAATCAATTAAATGGGTTATTATTCTTCTCTATCATTGTTCTCATCTTTGATTATGAGTAGCTAGACCCATTAGCTAGGGTTGTGGCTCAACCCTAGTGTGGGTATGTAATGGGGTTTTGAAATTAAGGTTGGAAAATTAATGGGTATTGGCTATTTAGGCTCTTTCAAGATTTTTATTGCTATAATTAGTGGTTGCAAACACTAATTAACCTTTTCCTGACTTGGGTCTTTATTGAGAAAGAAGACCGAGTCTAGAAATTAGCCTAATAGGAAATTAAGGCATTATCAAGCGATTGGTAGTCCCAATCAAAAGGGGTTAAGCCCAGAAATGGTAAAACCCTACGTGATCCCTAGTTAACGGGTTAAACCTCGAGAGAGTAATACCATACCTAAGCCTATATTGCTTGTTTATTAGGCACCCAATTGATCTCGAGAGAGGCAATTAGGGTATAATCACTCAAACTACCGAGAGGTATAGAGTGAGCACCTTCGTGCTTTGGTTATAGCTATATCCCGAGCAAATTCCCCGATCTTAGAATTGAATCCCTTTATGTATCCACCTAGGCCACAGTCACGACTCTAGTTCCTTTATCGATATCAGAAAACAACAACAAAAACAAAACAAAGTTAGTCCTTACTTAGCTTACAAACAATAGAATACATTTAGTATAGTTTATCATCAACCAATGTTTGGAAGTGCAATTAGAAACACTCGACCCTTCTAGATCACTTATACACTCGCTCCCATCTACAAGCTCCCTGTGGATTCGATCCTGACCATTCGGGTAAAAGCTACACGACCTTTGCCTTCATACTTATATAGTAGTGTGGGTGAGGCGTCGTCAGTCTCTCTTCCCACGTTCGCAAAGGTATGTCACCCCATTCTTCGCGTTCGCTTACCCCTTCATGCATTCACGTAGTCCAGTCATTTGGACCATCAAACTTCTCTCTTCGCATTCGCGAGTCATCTGTCACGTTCGTGAAGCACATCTGGGCAACCTTCATTTTTCTTTCTTTGCAAACGCGAGTAGCCTTTAGCGTTCACGATGCTTTAACACCTGGGCAGAATATAAGATCTTCAAGTCGAGGGTTAGACCATTTTTATTATATTTTGACTTGTAGAGCTTGATTTTGAGCTATACCTTGTGGGATTTTCAACCAAATCAATTGGGTAAGTGTTCTTCACCTAGTATTTAATATATTCCCTGATTTTATCTTCATTTTATCATTTAATTTGTGTTTTGAGTTGAGGAAAATGTTCGTTTTTGAAGAAAGTTTTCAAAATGAAAAATCGTGATTTGAGGGACGAGATGGTATCAGGATTTGATAATTTTAATATGGTTGAACTCATATCAGAATGGGTGTTCGGGTTTTGTAAAATTTATCGGGTTTCAATGTGCGGTCCTGGGGGTCGACATTTGGGTCGATTTTTAGATTTTGATAATGGTTGAGACTTTATGATCCAGAATAGTTCCTTATGAGTTTTATATGTGCTTTGAAGTTATTTTGGTTAGATTTGATCCGTTCGGAGGTCATTTCACCTGAGAAGTTCATTTTTGAGTACCGGGTTGTCTTCTTCGAGGTAAGTATCTTGCCTAACCTTGTGTGGGGAAACTACCCCTTGGGACTTGAGTATTATATGTTGATTGTAGTCCGTTTACGTGAGGTGACGAGTACGTGCTCGGACTTATGTTGTGGAAATTGGTCTTTTAGGGTTCCTAGGTTCTTGTATTCCTTGAATATGTAGTTCTACTTATATAATTACGTTCCTAAATTACTAGATTCACCTTTACCTGCTTAATTAGAATTAATTGCTTCATGATCCACTCGTGTTGATATTTTATTCATATATGCCTTCATTGAGACTGTTACCTCTTCTATTGCCATGTTACTTTCCCCATAACTGTTTATCCCTATTTGAAGTCGTAGTTATCCCTTTTTGTAAATGTTCTCTCTTAATTGAGGTTATGGTGATTTTCTCGCCGCCTACCTTTAGTTGAATTGGTTGTATCTTTCCCGTAATTGTCTAACCTTAAATGAAGCTTAGAGGTTCTATGCCTTAGTGTACTTGCCCTTATTTGGAATTATTGGATTCATGTTAGTTTCTTGTTGTTAAACCGTACATTGGGGTACTACTGTTACATGTTATTCTTTTCCTTGTTGAGTTGTTCTTATTAGGCCTAGTATTCTTTATTCTGGTTATTCCTTTTGAACTAGCTTTACCTTTCTTGTGATCGAAGGTTCTTGAGTTGATTTATTTACTATACCTTGTATTATTGCATTGTTGTTGTTGTACTTGTTGTGGTGATGCACAAGGTTTCTGCCGTGCGATTATTGGTATTGGGTTGCACGAGGTTTCTGTCGTGCTGTGGTTACTATTTATATTTGCACATGCGGCATGACAAGGCAGGATATATATATATATATATATATATATATATATATAGATGTGGGGAGGGGGTTGCGCATGTGGTGAGACAAGGTGGGAACATGATTATGCACGTGTGGGGAGACAAGGCGGGCATTTACTTTACTATTGCACATGTGGAGAGAGAAGGTGGGTTGTGTCAGGGATTGATTTGTGATGACTTGTGTTGGCATGGGGGCATTGTTGTTGTTGATATTGTGTAGTGGTACACTTACTTGTGTGAGCTTATTCTTGTGATAGTTGTGGGAAAACATTGTACGTGTTGTCCTTTCCTTTTCTTATGCTTACTAGTTGGTTTGAACTATGTTATTACACTTGCACGAGCATACACGTAGCTAAGTATTCTTATTGAATTAAGGGGCTTCTTCGTTGTTGTTGAGTATAGATACCCTTGTTGTACTTTCCTTCTATATGAAAATGATTTTATTTGGCACATGGGTCGTCCGTGCAGTTATTAGCTGAGATGAGGGCACCAGATGCCAAAACTTAGGGTTCAGTGGTGAGAAATTCGTAATTGCAAGTCCACGTTTCGTGCCACTAGTCTAGAAATTGCCCTGAGTGTTGTCTAGGCGAAATTCTAGGTGTAATTTGACTTGAGAAGTGATTATAGGCTTTTCTTGGATTGAACAAAGAATTGAACACTTCCATGACCTTCCAAGAGAAATATTCCCTAGTCAACCCTTTTGAGCCTTAAGCCTTTTCTTTGTACCCAAGTTACAAGCCTTTAACCATTATTTTACCTTCTCTTGGCACCCAATCTTTCCTTGGGGGAGAGACGAGAGATGTGATGAAGTGAAAAAGAAGCAACAAAATAAAGAAACAAAAGAAAGAGAAGAGAAAAGGCAATGAAAAAGAATGAAAAGAAAATAATGAACAAAAGAGAAGGAATAAAGGGAATTAATGAAAAAATGATGCCAAAGGTTTGGATAGCATAAGAAGAAAATAAAAGAAATTGATGAAAAAGTGTCTCACCAATCCTACAAAAGATAAAAAGACTCAAAGAGTCAATAAAATATGGGAGCAAGTGCTTAAGGAAAGATAAAACTCACTCTAACCAAATACGTCCTACCCTTTCCCAAAAGCCTTCATCATGACTCCACAAAAGCCCTGTATGATCTCAGGTCGAGTGAAGCCTATATTAGTGGTGATTTACACAAAGGGCAAGCCTATGGTACTTTGAGCCGAACTTGGGACTCTTTCCTTGATGAGAGATGAGCGATTCACCATATTCCTCGTTCTGAGTGTCATTATTCTGAAAGGTGAGATGCTTAGGGAAAGTTACGGAATAAGAGTCTGGGATCCACACTGACCAAGGTAATAGTTAGAAGTTCACTGATGAGTTGGACCAACCCTTGAAGCTCTTGTATCGCACTTGAACTATGGTTCATTGTCAATGATTCATTCGTATTAGGGGATATGGTTAGTTATATTTGATGCTAGTTGAGGTCACTAATAGTACAACCAAATTTTTGTGAAATCTCTCAATATGTGGGGCTTACTTTGTTTTGCTTGAGGACAAGCAAGAGTTTAAGTTTGGGGGAATTGATAACTTGGCTTTTTGCCCCATTTTCCGTTCCCTTATACGTGAATTTTGGATACAATTTTACACAAAATAGCCCGAAAGCTTATATGTTGTGCTTGTTGCAGGATTGAACCAGAAATGAAGGCATTCAATTTAAAATATGCTCAAAATAGGAGTGAATCCGGCACAAGGAGCAAACCCAACAAAGTTTCTCAAGACAACAAGGCCATCGCAGCCGCGGTCGTGTTTTCGCGGACCGCGGTGCATTTCCAGTGAGTCAGAAATTCAAGCCATCAGCCAGCGCGATCGCGGTCGTGTTTTCGCGGACCGCGGTGCATTTCCAGTGAGTCAGAAATTCAAGCCATCAGCCACTGCGGCTGCGGTCGTGTTTTCGCGGACCGCGGTGGTGTTCCAGTGAGACCCAAGAATTGCAAGTTCCCACCGCGGCCGCAGTCGATGTTTCGCGGACCGCGATGGCGTTCCAGTGAGGTCCTAACGTTTTCGCGGACTGCGGTTGTGTTTTCGCGGTCCGCGGTGGTCCTTTAGGGTTTTTTTTTTTTGAAAATTTGGCAGAGTATAAATAGACTATGTTGTAATTTATTTAGTGGGCTGGAACATATCAGCTGATTTTCAGAGTAGAGATCTCGTGAATATTTTAGGGTTTTTATTTCTTTAGCTTTATTCTTGCATTTTTAACATTGAAAACTTCAATTTCATTGTTAGGAATCAATTAAATGGGTTATTATTCTTCTCTATCATTGTTCTCATCTTTGATTATGAGTAGTAGCTAGAGTTGTGGCTCAACCCTAGTGTGGGTATGTAATAGGGTTTTGAAATTAAGGTTGAGAAATTAATAGGTGTTGGCTATTTAGGCTATTTCAAGGTTTTTATTGCTATAATTAGTGGTTGCAAACACTAATTAACCTTTTCCTGACTTGGGTCTTTCTTGAGAAAGAAGACCTGAGTCTAGAAATTAGCCTAATAGGAAATTATGGCATTATCAAGAGATTGGTAGTCCCAATCAAAAGAGGTTAAGCTCAGAAATGGTAAAACCCTACTTGAGCCCTAGTTAACGGGTTAAACCTCGAGAGAGTAATACCATACCTAAGCCTATATTGCTTGTTTATTAGGCACCAATTGATCTCGAGAGAGGCAATTAGGGTATAATCAGTCAAACTACCGAGAGGTATAGAGTGAGCACCTTCGTGCTTTGGTTATAGCTATATCTCGAGCAAATTCCTCGATCTTAGAATTGAATCCCTTTGTATATATGGGTTATTGCCTTCCCAATATATATGGGTTATTTCTTCCACTCCAATAACATCACGAAGAAAACTGCAATCATGAAGAAGATGTGAGTAACGAGGTTGTTTATCTTTAAATAAGTTACATAATACATGTGAATATGTTTTCACTATAGTGGGAAAGAGATTTTTTGTGAAGGAGAGTTCTAGTCTTGCCATTAGTACCGGTAGTTCATCATGGAGAGCGGATGTTGCAGCTGCCTTATGTGCAAACTCCACTATCCAATTGCCATTGTGGTCTCAGATGATTCCACCAGTGCCATTGATTTGTTTATTTTTTATCATAAACTCCATCAATGTTTAGCTTGTAGCGGTTAGTAGGTGGGAACCATCTTACTGGTGTGTGAAGCCCAGGGTTTGGTTTCACAATAATCTCTTTGATTAAAATGAATTCAACAACTTGTGTCATAATTTTTTTATGTCATGCGATAAAAGCGGCGTGGTTGAAGAGGTTTGAGTTCTTACTAATCCAAATGTTTACAGGATGAAAGGTTGTAGGGTGGAGTTTGGAGTTTTAAAGGAGGCATTTGTTAAGTAGTGTCTTTGATACACGTATCCTTTATCCAATGAAGAAAGTTGTGTACTTTAGGTTTTTGTAGTTTGAACAAAGTCCATAAGTGGTAGGAGTTTTTGCACGAGAAGAATATGTGATATATGTCCTCTACTACGGTTGGACAAATTGGCAAAGGTTTGTTTGGAGCATATTTTTTCTGAACATGAAGTCTTTAGTAGGTAATTTGTGGTGTACAAGTAGCCACATGAAATATTTTAGCTTGTTCAAATACTTAAACTGCCAGATCCCATAGTTATACTTTCTTGATATGGTCGAATGTCTCTTGATTCATAGGAAAAATATTTCACGAGCCAGGGTTAGCAAAATAATAGATAGTTCTACAGTTTGATTTATTTAAGGAGTCGTTTGATAAGTTATCGAACAGATAATCTTAATCCACACCAAATTAAGGATTAAGAGATAATTGTGGGGAATATAGAAATTTTAGAGAAATGTTTAGTGAAACTTTTATGCAAAAGTATGCTAAACTATTTCAATTTTAATGTATATGTTTGGTCAAACTACATAGACCAATATTTTTATTTGGCTCAGAATAAACTCACGGGCAACGTAGGACATCCTGGTTCGCTGCTTTTCCTTATTTAGTTTGTTTCAATACTTTATCATTCAAAAATTCACATGCAATGACATTTAGTCAAATTATTGGCTCATAAAGATTAATGACACTATTTGGCTCAAGTTGAAAAAATAGTAATCGAAGTTGCTATTGAAAACGAGTATTTGGTGGTGTTTGTTTGAAGTTCTAGAGATTTTGAGTTTGCAAACTCATATTTTGGAGTTTTTGCAAAAATATTTGTTTGAGTTACAATTTGAAAAATACATTGAAAATAAAAATTTGAACGTTGTTTTTCAAAAATTTCAAAAGCGATAGGCTCCTAATATTTTGTGAATATTTCAATCAGGGGCTTGAACTCTTTATCCTAGTCCATTGTCGGAGAAAAAAGCTTGTTTTATTTACCTCCATTGTTTTCACTTGTAAATTGAGTTGGCATATCATGGAAGAAATCATAATACTTCTTCGGGTCTATAATAAATGACATTTTAGCCTTTGGCACATCCCTTAATAAAAAAAATACTCGTAGAAAAAAAATGTATTCACTAAATTACTTTTAATTAATTGTTACCTTGGTACATTGAAATATGTAAAAAGACATTTATTTTGCACCAAATTAAAAAGACCAAAAGATCACTTATAATGGACCGGAAGGAGTAACTCAATAGAAGGGAGTATACTCTTTTGCAAAGATTTTGTTCACGAAGTGCCACATAATTATATTACATAGTGCTTTGGGGCAATAATAAAACAATAACAACATATCCAGTTTCAAATAGACCATCGACTCAGCAAGGGGCAATAATAGAACAACGATGAAATATATTTGTTTGCATTGGCGGATCTAGAGTATTATTATTGGGTTTTTCCGAACCCAGTAACTTTTGCAGACGTTGTATTTCTATCAAGAAGTCCACTAAATATTTATGAATACTATGCATCCAATTATTATTATATATTTATTTGAGATTATAGTAGGAACCCACAATCTTCAAATCCTCAATCCACCTCTATTTGTTCGTCCTTATTTTCTTATATCGAACTACACAATTTACAACAACAAACCTAGTATATTCCCACCAGGTGAGGTTTGGGGAGGGTAGTATATACGCAAATCTTACCTCTACTTAACAGGTAGATAGGCTGTTTCCAATAGACCCTCGGCTCAGGAAGAGTAATAAGAAGAAGTAGATAGTAAGAAAGGAAGAAAGAGGGAAGAGAAAAAAAATGGAGAGATAAATGATAAGTAGTACCAAATACTACACAATTTAACGATAATAATTGAACATTAAAGTATTATTAGAGGTAGGGGTGTCAATTGTTTGGTTCAGCCTGTTAATGCTTTATTATTTTTGAATTCATATATAAATATATTTTTCACATATAAATTTATTAGGTATGGTTCAGTACTTTTTCGGTTTATTTTCATAAAATAAAAAACCTAACCTAATTATCGATATTGTTATAGATTTATATAAAAATCTACGGTTTATTAAAAGAAACCTAAAAATTTATTTAATACGGTCGGTTCGATTAATTTAATCGGCTTTTAAATATCCATTGAGACCCCTAATTAGAGGAGAAACTATCCATAGATGAAAAGTTAAGGATGCAATTATACTTTGATTAAACTCAAAGGACTTGTAATGCCTTATGCCATATGTCGTAGGCCTTCAGTGCTAAAATCCTTACCTTATCCAGCTGTCCCCACAAATTTCAAATTTCAAATTTCAAATTCTTTCCACAGATTCCAAGGTGTCAAGTCAAATTCAATCTGACCGTTGATTCAGTAACCGTTACCAGGAGCTCCGGCTCCGCCGCTCACCCCCACACCATCTCTCTCAAACCCTAAAATAATTTAAATCTCACTATAAAAATGAACCCCGTCCTTGTCCCTACATACCTCTCTTTAATCCCCTCATTTTTTCCTTTCTCATTCTCCTTTCTCTCCGTACGTTTTCTCCGCTCCTATTTTCAAAATGCGTGAAATCCTTCACATTCAAGGTGGACAATGCGGCAACCAAATCGGTGCCAAATTTTGGGAAGTGGTTTGTGCCGAACACGGCATTGATTCTACCGGCCGATATGACGGAGATGCAGATCTCCAACTTGAGAGAATCAATGTCTATTACAATGAGGCAACCTGTGGAAGGTTTGTTCCTAGGGCTGTTCTTATGGATCTGGAACCTGGTACCATGGACAGTATCAGATCTGGTCCTTATGGTCAGATCTTTAGGCCTGATAACTTTGTTTTTGGCCAATCTGGTGCTGGTAATAACTGGGCTAAAGGTCATTACACTGAAGGCGCTGAATTAATTGATTCTGTTCTTGATGTCGTTCGTAAGGAAGCTGAAAACTGTGATTGCCTACAAGGTTTGTTTCTCAACCCGCCCCTCAATTATTAGTAATCTTTAATTTTTCTCCTTATGATATGCACATTTAACCTTCAATTAGTTAAAATGTGTCTTTTCCATCTCTTTATGTTGAAGAAATGTTACATATAGACTATTTTTTTAAAATTATTTTGACTACAAATATGGGGGAGTAATACAACGTAACGGTGACTAAATGGTGGAACTGTTAATAATGTTAGTACATTTGTGAAATTCTTAAGCAAATGGATAAAAAATGCACATATTTATTAGTTAAAGTTAAATGTATTTAGTCAGATAAATTTTGATGTTATGCATGTGTTTTGGTGTTAAGGATCTCGTCATTTTCAGAGATTTACATGTTTTTGGGTTTGTTTCAGGATTTCAGGTGTGCCATTCATTGGGTGGAGGAACAGGGTCGGGTATGGGGACCCTTTTGATTTCAAAGATCAGAGAGGAATACCCAGACCGAATGATGCTTACCTTCTCGGTTTTCCCTTCCCCAAAGGTTTCTGACACTGTTGTCGAACCTTACAATGCTACTCTGTCTGTTCATCAACTAGTTGAAAATGCAGATGAATGTATGGTCCTTGACAATGAGGCTTTATATGACATTTGCTTCAGAACTTTAAAGCTCACCACCCCAAGCTGTAAGATCTTTTGGCATCTTGATTTGTTCTTTCTCATGTATTTACTAGTATTTACTTTACTGTCATATGCTTTTATTAACGATTTTATTATTGCTTGTTGGAACAGTTGGAGATCTGAATCATTTGATATCTGCCACAATGTCTGGTGTCACGTGCTGCTTGCGTTTCCCTGGGCAATTGAACTCTGATCTAAGGAAATTAGCTGTGAATTTGATTCCATTCCCAAGGCTCCACTTCTTTATGGTTGGATTTGCGCCTTTGACTTCCCGTGGCTCTCAGCAGTACAGAGCGTTGACAGTTCCTGAGCTCACACAGCAAATGTGGGACTCTAAGAACATGATGTGCGCAGCTGACCCTCGCCATGGAAGATACTTGACTGCCTCTGCTATGTTCAGGGGAAAAATGAGCACAAAAGAGGTTGACGAGCAAATGCTCAATGTGCAGAACAAGAACTCTTCCTACTTCGTTGAGTGGATCCCAAACAATGTGAAATCAACTGTTTGTGATATTCCACCTACTGGACTTAAGATGGCGTCGACATTCATTGGGAACTCGACATCAATTCAGGAGATGTTTAGGCGTGTGAGCGAACAGTTTACTGCTATGTTCAGGAGAAAGGCTTTCTTGCATTGGTACACTGGTGAGGGAATGGACGAGATGGAGTTTACCGAAGCTGAAAGTAACATGAATGATCTGGTTTCAGAGTATCAGCAGTACCAAGATGCCACTGCAGATGAGGAGGGAGACTATTATGAGGATGAAGAGGAAGCTCAGGAGGATTAATTTGAAATGTTATTGTGACTCTTGAAATATGAATGAAGCCAAAACCACAACTTCCAGTTGATGTTTCTTTTGGCTGTGAGATGTAATAGTGCTCTTCAAACTTCAGGCTTTTAATATCTTTTTATATTTCTATTAGGTTTTGGAATACTAAATCCTATGCTTATACCAAGTATTATGTTGCTTGTCCGTTTGTAATAGTACTTCTTTCTTTTGCCTTTGTTTAGTTTTTGTCTTGAACAATCTTATCTTTTATTGTCCTGTAACGCTGCCGTTGACAATGTGTTTTGTTTGCGGTGATTCCTGCTTCTTTAGCTTTTTGCTCTCTATTTTCATTGTATTGCAGCAACTTGTTTGTTCTTCAAGATTTTCCAAATTGTTTGCGAGCTAGTTATCTAGATTACATTAATGTCGGAGATTTTGATAATGCACTTGTTACTATTTGGCTCAGACAGAGAGCATTGTTGGAAGTCCTCCATAGAGAGTACTCTCTGACCTGTTGTCAAAAGTCATGCTGCTATTTAAGGCTCTGGGAGCTAATGCAAGTTTGAGTTTCGCCAACGCATAATTTCCTTTCATTGAATGCCACACAGTTTGAATTGGTAGCATACAGATTTTAACAAGGTGATCCTTGTTCCCTAGTTGCACAGATTCACAATTCACCCGTGCTCCACTTTGTCAACCTGATCTATTCAAGGGTTAAAATCTTATGAAACCTCCAAAGCACAGTGGAGAAAATAGGTAGCAGCAATCCAACCACAGTATATGAATAATAATTGATTTTCAAATTCACCAGTAAAAGCATATTTAGAACACATGAAGTTCTTTAAGGAGGTGAAAGTCAGATGGCCTGGTGATTAAATTGATATCATGTCCAAGGACACCTTTATTTTGGCAATGCTTTCTAAACATAGAGCCATTTAGACACAAAAGCAAAGCACTAGTACTACTTTAAATGTTTACCTACTTTAAGGAACTTCATTTGAGGTCAAGCTTTGGAAATACAAAGGACGTCAGGGCTCGATGAGAAAGGAACTTCGTGCTTAGAGAAATGACTTGGGCTGGCGTCAGGGCTCGATGGGTTGACTTATTTTAAGTGTTTTTTTAGCTAAAATAACTTTTAAGTCATTTTGTAGTATTTCGATAAAGTAAAAAAGTGCTTTTAAACACTTGTTTTTAAGCTAAAATAACAAAAATAAGCCAAAAGCCAAAAACTAAAATTCCTAACTTATGGCTTTTGACTTAAAAGTCACTTACAATAAGCCCAATCAAACGGGCTCTAAGTCTATTCTTGATACTGGACCGCTTTCTTCAAACAGTTTTTTTCTACACATGAGGATATTGGGAATTATTGTTGGAACTATATCTGATCAGAAATATCAAAATTGAATAGGAGACAATATCAGAAATAAAGCAGATAGCACTAAGCTCGGTTGACATAACGCAAATTCAAAGAAGGGAAGGTGGATTGGCGAGCTTGAGTAGTAATGACAAGAGCACATCGTCTACCACCTAACATTGTAGTCATAAAAGTTGTACGCACTACAATATAATACAGTACATAAAACTCCTTTCTGTCATACTCTTTTTGGTCACAATGACCCAAATGAGATTATTAATGTAAAATCACACCCAAATTAAGGTTTATGCGCTAATTTTATACCAAAAATACCCTCCCATTAGGTTTTGAATTTCTCTCCTTGATTCTCTCTCATCCATTGAATGCCTGTCTTCCCAATACGTGGAAAGTATCAAGCATGCAAACCCTCTTTCCCATACACATACTTTTTCATCTTTTTTTGTAGTATACGCGTATATATTTCGAATTTATTCATCAATTACATATACTTGATTGTGTATTTCGTATATCTTTCATATAATAAGGTCTTCAAGATCCTAATATTTAAACAACCCTAGATGGTCGAAAACAAAACCTTAAGGTATATTTTATCTCTCTTCAAAGCCCTAATACTCAAACAAACCTAATACTTGATTGGTTTTCATCTCTTACTCACCTATGTTCTTCTAAGTATGAGCGAATAGGTATTTCTACCACACTAATTTTTATACATAAATTAATAGTTTGACTCGAAGTTATAGATTCAACTGAGCCTGTCATTAGAATACTATATCTATCCCTGTGTGTATCATTTCGTGTTTTACCGGACACAAGATATTCATTTATACGGGTACTTATTTAGAACCGAGGAAATTATTTCGATAAATATTATTGTATAAGTTTTCTAATTAGTGGAGCAAATCTGAAAAAAAATCATAATACGAGTCTTTTGACATATTTGAGTTTGTATATTTTCATGTGGTACATATGCCATTGTCATTATGATCACAAAGTGGCTAAGTGTGTGAACTCACACAAGTAGGATCAATGTCATATTTGTTTTTTAAAATATGCTCCAAATAGAAGAAAAACTCTTTAGTAATAACTTTTAACTCTAAACTATAAAACACAAAGCCACACTGTCGGAGGCATAAAAAATATACCGATGCATATATTTATCTGGAGTTAAGGCATCATAAATAATAGTAAGAAACTCATTTAACTCCAAACTCATAAACACTTAAAATGTTGGATTTGCTCTTCCTCGTTATCATCAGAAGAAGAGTAAGATAGGGATCGTTTGACAGTTGGGAGATGAGTCCATAGTTGATTTTTTAGGGTTTGTGTAAGAGTGTGTATTTGTCTTTAGGGTTGTGTGGGTGAATGTGTATATATACATGGCAAACTGTTCAAAAAGGCATATTTGACCATAAATATTAGTAAAATGCAGATTTAGAACCTAATTAAAATATATATTTTGCATATTTAGTCCTATTGTAATGTTAATTTTGACATCAATTGTCAGATTTGGGACCTAATTAGTAATTTAATTATGAAATATTAATAAATTAAGTGTCCCAGTGTAATGTTCATTTTGACCTCAATTGTTAAATTATTTAATTCAAATCATAATAAGTAGATATTAATATAACCATATAAATCCACTGACTAAGGTTGTAGTCATATAACTTATGTTAACTACATCGTTGCGATTCATTATATCGATCATTTATGTAATATCCAATATATAATTTCATTCATGAAGGTCATACGTAGGGGTGTATATGGACCGGGTTGGTTCGATTTTTATCAAAATCAAACCAAACCAACTATATTGGTTTGGATTGGTTCGCTTTTGTCGGGTTCTCGATTTTTTGTTACTTACATATTATTTTAACCTTACTTTGTTAAATATTTGATAAGTAAATATCTATTTAGTAAAATATAAAAAATTGACAAATATATTATCGATTAAAATTGACAAATATATTAAAGAATTTCAATCGATTAAGTAACACATACTTAATAGTTTTTTTTAGTCGCCTGACAATAATTTCGTTGATATACACTTTCAGGTTAACCGAATTTAGTAATTACACATAAAATCAATATGATACCTAAATATTAATAGGGAAAAAGGCCATTATTAGCCCAGTACTATTGTAAATAGTACATGTTTGTCCTCCATTTCACTTTACATCCATAACCCACCCTACCGTTAACAAACTTGATAGAATTTTCCCTAACCCTAACGGATCTACACCGTGGCAGTTGACCACTTCAATTTTTTCCATGTCAGCTGCCAAGTCACTCGACCCCACCAAATTAAAACCCCACATACCCTATTACATCACACGTCACCCACCTGACCCTTCATCAACCCGCCTCAAAATATTCCCCCCAAATATCTCTTTCACCCAGTACTAGTGTTGGCGACGCCGCAGGAAGAAACAACAGAGGCACAGTGAAGTAAGGCTGGATCGATGGTGCCGGAGATGGATCTGATTGACAGGTTTTATTATTGGAATCCGCCGGCGGTTGTTGCGAAGGGATTTTCCAGTAAATGACTGAGCCGCTATTGATTGATGTGAAAAATGGGTAGCGAAAAATTGTGGGTTTTAAGAGTACTAAGCCCTAGAATTACTTCCTAGAAGAAAATGGTTGATTTTTGAGATGGAAGAAGAAAACGGTTGATTTTACGATGACGTCGTCACCGGTGGATGCTGCTTCCATCTTCGCCCAATTTTCAGACGGATTTATTAATAAATACATAACCTATTATAATAATTGGTGTTTGTAACGGTAGCCTCTACTTTCAGATGTAAGTAGCCTCTACTTTCAGATGTAAGGGTAGAGACCTAAGGATCGATTTCTTTGTGACTTTGTTCTGGGTTTATTTCATTCGAGGGTGTGTTTTGCCCAAATTTTATTTCCTTTCTTCTTCTGGATTCCCTTGTCTTGGTACATTTCTCTTTTAATTTTATCATATTTTTAGGAAGGATCAAAATTGCTGCCAACAGAAGAATAATTATTATCATCTTTGAAACCTAAGTCCTATGTCTTGAATTTTTTCTTCAGATTTAATAATTTTTGGGAGTGATGGACTCCTTGTTGAAGTTGTTCGATGTTTATTTTGGATTTTCTTTTCTATTTTAAAAAAAAATGTGCAGATTTTCTATTGCTGAACATGAGAATTTCCTTACGCTGGATAACTGAGTTTTCTTTGTTGTTTACACATTACCACAATTCACAACAATGGAGGTATGGTAGGAGAAGACAACCCTAATTCTTTGCAATGGAGAATGTAATGGGGCATGTGGGGTTTTAATTGGTAGGGTTGAGTGACTTGACAACTGACATAGCAACTGGCATGGAAAAAATTGAAGGGTCAGCTGCCACGGTGTAGATCTGTTAGGGTTAGGGGAAATTCCATCAAGTTTGTTAACGGTAGGGTGGGTTTTGGATGTAAAGTGAAACGGAGAACAAATCTGTACTATTTTCAATAGTACAAGGGTAATAATAGCCCTTTTCCCATATTAATAACCATTTCATATTCGAAAAGATATAAGAATTTAATAGATATGAATATGGAAAAATAAAGAGATATGTGCATTTCAGTAACATTTGATAAGAAATTGATCGTACAACCAATCATTTAAGGTCAATAAACATGGAACACTTCATATTCTATTAAAATTTAGATCCCGCAAGAGAATCCCAATATTTCTTGACATTTTTAAAATAAATTTCTATATAAAATCTTAAAAGTATATATAAAAATTATATATTTATATGTAGGGTTGGTTTTTTTTCCTCAATACCAAACCAAGCAGAATTTTTTAAGATTTGGTGCGGTTTTTCAGTTCGGTTTGTACACCCCTAGTCATACGTATCGGCCATTAATTATTCATAGCAACAATATAAGTCCATTGACTAAAGTTGTATTCATATAATATGCTAATGTTAAATATATTTTTACGATTCATAGTTATTTTGATCGTTTATGTAATAGCCAATATATAACTTCATTCATTAAGGTCATACGTATCGACTACTAGTTATTCATAGCAACAATATAAGTTCATTGACTAAGGTTGTAGTAATATACTACGCTAATGTTAATTACATCTTTGCGATTCATATTTATGTAATAGCCAATGTATAATTTCATTCATTAAGGTCATACGTATCGACCGCTAGTTATTCATAACAACAATATAAGTCCATTGACTAAGGTTGTAGTCATATGCTACGCTAATGTTAATTACATCATTGCGATTCATAGTTATATTGATGTTTATGTAATAGACAATAAATAATTTCATTTATCAAGGTCATATGTATCGGCCATTAGTTATTCGTAGCAATATAAGTCCATTGAATAAGGTTGTATGTCACACCCCAAACTCGGAGAGAGCGACTGGCCCTCAACCGAGTGAACCCGGTCGAGCAAGCCTGTTAGAAACTTTCTACCCAACTCGCTTATGATCAAGAGAAGGCGCGTTCCTATTAGTTAAACAATAGAAGAATTATATATATAAACATTACTAATTCATTTCATTTTTGTTACAACATTGTGAAGTTCCAAAATACATACATTTTAACGATTTAGTGGAACAAGAATCCAAAACACAACATATTCCATTTGATCTTTCTAGAACCCATACACAACCCACATAATGTCTACGGAGCCTCTATAAATACAGAAAAAGAGCGCAAATATACTGCCGGCTATAAGGCGCCGGCTATACCTCAAAAGTGACTACAACATAACAAAAATATAATACAAAACCCAGAATGAAGTCGGGCTCACCAAGTCTGTTGCGAAGGGGATGCACCGCTAGATGCGATCAACACTATCTGTTAAGGAACCACCTACATCAATTTAAAGATGTAGCGCCCCCAGCAAAAGGGGCATTAGTTCTGTCAAATAGTAATAGTATGTATAACTAAACACCATCTCATTAGAATGAATCAATGCTACAAGAAGGAAGTAATCATAAAATCAATAAAAGCCTTAAACAACCTCACAACATCAAATTAAGAATCACATAAGCTTTCAAGTAAATTTCCATAACTTTAGGTTGGGACATCTTTAATACTGATACACCATCATCCACAATACCAGCGCATTCTTATGCAGAGTCCGATCATGACCCGATCGGCTGGGTCATCTCATTTGAGACATAAGCCGTAATCACAATTTCATTGTCAAATCCCAATTTCAATTTCTAGCACAATTACCACCATGTGTGCGACATGGTGTCCGATCACGGCCTGATCGACTAGGCCGTCTCGCTCGAGACATTACTATTTTTCGATCAATTATCTCATTTTATACTTATTCCACGTTTTTCAGCTCATTGGCACTAGTGACCACAATTGTTATATCATACTTGGCACTTGGCCGCACTTCATAATTCAAGTTCTTTCCCACATTTTATTGTCATATCAACAGTAACAAGGCCTTTCATTCAAGATTTTGATTACGCACGTGAGAAAATTAGAATCTAAGGCACATAGAAGCTTTTCACACAATAGGCATAACAGTCTTTATTCGACTTTGACTTGAAGTCTAGGAATTTTGTAGCACATAGCCCATATTTTTAACACATCCTCAATCACTAAGATGGCATGATGAAAACACAGGAACACATATTGCACATATACTTTTCAATGCAATCACATTCGGAATAGCAATTCTTATACGATCAATTTGGGACTTATATTGATTTCATGAATACCAAGGGGTTCAGTTCTAAGAAGAGGGTGGTTTTAGCCATACATACCTCAATAGAGCTTCGCTAAATTCTACTATATTCCGGATCTCTTAGCAACTTCAATCTATTTTAGGAATATAACAAGTTGAACAAAAAATTAGAAAGATGGTCATGATTCTAGCTCATTTGAGCACATTATCGAACATTAGGTGTGCGTTATGTTTGTAAGACCCTTTTGTGAAAGATTCCGTCATCCCACACCCCATTCTTTTCATTTTTAGCTCACAATCCTCCTACACTCTTTCTGTGATGACCCAAAAGGTCATCCCGTGTAATTTTAGCTAAATATGTATTCCAAGGCCATGAAAGCCTCCTTTTATCTCACCTCAATGTACGTGCGCAGCCCGGGCGCATAGCCAGGAAGTCGTTGTGTGGAAAATTGATAAAATGATGATTTTATAATAACTATTTGAATAAATTTGACTTTGGTCAACATTTTTAATAAATGGCCCGGACCCGGACCCGGACCCGTGATTTGACAGTACCTGAGGGTCCGTAGGAAAATATGGGACTTGGGCGTATGCCCGGAATCGAATTCCGAGGTCCCAAGTCCGCGAAATGAATTTTTGAAGAAAATTGTTTCTGAAGAATATAAAGGTTTTTAAAAATGAGATTTGATGTGAAACCTGGAATACCGGGCCCATATTATGGTTCCGGAGCCCGGAACAGGTTCAATATGTCTTATATGTGTTATCTGTGAAATTTGGTGGGAAACGGACTTAGTTTGACGTGATTTAGATCGAAAATGGAAAATTTAGAAGTTTTGGAAGTTTAAAAGAATTTCATTGATTTTGAGGTCTAATTAGATGTTTATGATGTTGTTTTGGTGTTCTGATTAATTGAATAAGACCGTTGTATATTTTTGAGGTTGTGTGTATATTTGGTTTTGAGCCCCGAGGGCTCGGGTGAGTCTCGGGTAGTCACCGGGATGTTAAAACTTAGAAAAAAATCTGGTGTTGGGAGCACCTTCTGGTGTCTGGTGTAATGTACTATGCGATCGCATAGCACAGGCTGGTGGGGGGGTTGTTTTGATCTTCGCGAACGCAAAGAGCTGGGTGCGAACACGGAGCTTAGGGTCTTTGCCCTACGCGAACGCACCCTTCCGGTAGCGATCGCATAGGTCTAGAGAGGGGCTGGGGCTGGGTAGCTGTTTGCTCAGTGCAAACGCGTTCCATAGGTTGCGATCGCGTAGGTTAGTTTCATGTACACTATGCGATCGTATTAAGCCTGTCGCGATCGCATAGGCCAAATTCACCCAGCTATTTTCTTAAGTTCAAAAACAGAATACCTTACGGGATTGAACCCATATTTCACAACTTCTTCTTCTCTATACCTCCTTGGGCGATTTTTGAAGGGAAAATTCACCATAGCTTCATAGGTAAGTAATTCTAACCTCGTTTTCCTCCATTTCCTTCAACATTCATTAGATTCTAGGCCTAAAATCATGGAATTAAAAGGTAGAAATTGGGATTTTGGATAGAGTTAGGGCTTTTTGATTATTTGGGAATTTGACCTCGTTTTGGGGTCGGATTTCAAAATAAATTATATATTCGGGCTCGTGGGTGAATGGGTGATCGGGTTTTGGTCCAAACCTTGTGTTTCGACCAAGTGGGCCCGGTGTCGATTTTTGGATTTTTGGAAAGAATGTTGGGAATTCTATAATTTAGCTTGGAAATTGAATAATTTAGCATTTATTGATATTATTGAGTCGATTATGTATAGATTCAATTGTTTTGGAGTCCGGCTCGAAAGGAAAAGCGGTGCTAGAGGCTTGATTGGATTCTTGGAGCTGAGGTAAGTGTTTGGCCTAACCTTAGCTTGAGGGAATAAGTATTGATTCCTAATTGATACGTGTTTATTCCATGTTCAACGTATAGGTGAGGTGACGAGTACCTATATGTTGTTATCGAGCATGACCGTGGGTCAGATATTTGTAATTTTATGATATTTATTGGATTTTATTGTGTCTACGGGTTTGGTATCCATTTGTTAGCTATTCACTTGATGGAAATTCTTGATTATGAGTATTGTTGAGTAGTTGATCGGTTGGGAAACTTTATGTCGGATTATATCCTTGTGTAGGATTGGTTATAGCTGTGTCCCTTGTCGGGACGGTATTATTCTTGTTGATTATTCCTTGAATTTAAGGTTTCTTACTGTTGATTCATGCCAACTGTTATTTTTATATTTATTTATTGCACGAGGGGACATTCCGTGCTGAGTGTTTGTGAGGTTATGCACGAGGGGACATTCCGTGCCGAGTGTTTATTTATTTATTGCACGAGCGGACATTCCGTGCCGAGTGTTTGTGAGGACGAGGGGACATTTCGTGCCGAGTGTTTATTTATTGCACGAGGGGACGTTCCGTGCTGAGTGTTTATTTATTTATTGCACGAGGGGAGATTCTGTGCCGAGTGTTTGTGAGGTTATGCACGAGGGGACATTCCGTGCCGAGTGTTTATTTATTTATTGCACGAGGGGACATTTCGTGCCGAGTGTTGGTGAGGTTATGCACGAGGGGACATTCCGTGCCGAGTGTTTATTTATTGTTCAGAGCTATTAAATTCCCGTTGTTATTTATACATTCTAGTTGTTATCGTATTCTCTCATTTCAGTGAATTGTTGCCCCTTTTCCCCAGCATGTTAACTCCACTTTTTGTGCTTATCTGTTATTTATTATCATTACTTCTTTATTACATTATTGAACTGTAAATGTATTCGTTATTTGTCGTGTCCTAGCCTCGTCACTACTTCGCCGAGGTTAGGCTCGTCACTTACTCAGTACATGGGGCCGGTTGTACTGATGCTACACCTTCACTTCTTTATGTTGTGCAGATTACAGAGCCGGACCCAGTGGGCATTGATCGAGGGAGTATCCTTCAATCCACAGGCAGTCCTGTAGACGTTGGAGGGCCTTGGCATCACCATCTATTTCTTTCCTATTGTCTTATCTCGTATTTCTAGTCAGCTACACTTGTTTATTTCAGACTCATGTTTTTAGTAAATCTTAGACTGTCCGTGAAATTGTGATACCAGTTCTAGGGGTGTATTTAAGGAAAATTTCGTAAGATTTATTATTTAAGTTGTTGAATTTCTTATCTTCCGCATTTCTAATTATAACTGTTCTAGTTTACCACTGTTATTTCAATTGTCTATAATAAAGAAGTAAATGTAATAATCGTAATGTTGGCTTGTCTAGCGGGCTCAACGTTAGACGCCATCATGGCCTGAAGGTGGCATTTCGGGTCGTGACAAGTTGGTATCAGAGCACTAGGTTGCCTAGGTCTCACAATTCACGGAAAAACTTGGTAGAGTCTGAGGGATCGGTACGAAGACGTCTGTACTTACCCCCCAGAGGCTGCATAGTTAGGAATAACTTCACATTTCTTCTTCTCTATCGTGCGGTTTGAATTTTAAATGCTAACTGATTTTCTATTCTATCCTCTAGTAGATGGCGAGATCGCGTGCTTCCTCATTTACCGATCAGCAGCCCGATCCTCCTGTTGCAGCTCCTACAAGGGGCCGAGGACGAAGCCGTGCTAGAGGCCGAGGCAGTGCCAGGGCACAGCCCAGGTTCATTACTTTGGCCCGACATGCTATCATGATACTCCCCACTGATCGTGAGAGGGTGAGGAGGTTTATTGAGGGTCTAGCTCAGCCTATTAGACTCCAGATGGCCTGAGAGACAGGTACCGATATTTCATTTCAGGAGGCGGCCAATGTGGCCAAACGGATTGAGATGGTCTTATCACAGGGTAGCGGTCAGGGGTTTGACAAGAGGCCTCGTCATTTTGGCCGATTCAGTGGCGCCTCATCTGGAGGCAGATATTCTTTTGGCAGAGGTTATCCTCCTAGACCATTCCAGTTAGCACTCCAGGTATCCCGCAGTGCACCACCAGCTCCTATCAGTGCACCGCCACTTCAGAGCTTCCAGAGTGGTTATTCTGGTCGTCAGGGATAGTTTCAGGGACAGCATTCGCAGCAGCCGAGGTCTTGCTTCACTTGTGGTGGTGTGGGGCACATTGCCAGGTTCTGCCTCCGAGCTTCTAGTGGTTCTCAGTATCAGGGTTCTCGTGCTATGATTCCTGCATTAGGTGCACCCCCACCCCTCAGCCAGCTAGGGGTGGAGGTCGAGGTGCCAGAGATGGAGGCCAGACAGTTAGAGGTGGAGGACAGGCCACGAGAGGTAGAGGTCAAGCCGCAGTAGGTCGACCCAGAGATGTTCAGATTGGAGGGGCTCCTCCCCGATGCTATGCTATTCCTGCCAGGCCTGAGGTTGAGGCCTCTGATGCACTCATTACAGGTATGGTTTCAGTTTGCAGTAGAGATGCTTCGGTTTTATTTGATCCGTGTTCGACATTCTCCTATGTGTCTTCATATTTTGCCCCTTATCTAAGTATGCCCCCTGATTTCTTGAGTACTTCTATATATGTGTCTACACCGGTGGGTGATTCTATTGTGGTAGATCGAGTCTACCGTTCATGCGTAGTGGTTATGGGTGGTCTGGAGACTCAGGTAGATCTTTTGCTTCTTGATATGGTTGACTTCGATGTTATTTTGGGGATGGGTTGGCTATCCCCCTACCATTCTATTCTGGACTGTCATGCCAAGACAGTGACCTTGGCCTTGCCAGGAGTACCTCGTTTGGAGTGGAGATGGACTCCTAGTCATTATTCCGGTAGAGTTATTTCATATATGAAGGCTCGGCGCATGGTCGAGAGGGGTTGTTTGGCATATTTGGCCTATGTTCGTGATTCTAGTGTTGAGGTTCCTTCTATGGAGTCTATGCCCGTGGTTAGTGAGTTTCCAGAGGTATTCCCTGCTGACCTGCCGGGTATACCACCCGACAGGGATATTGACTTTTGTATTGAGGTGGCTTCGGGAACTCAGCCCATTTCTACCCTGCCGTATCGTATGGCCTCGCCAGAGTTGAAGGAGTTTAAGGATCAGTTGCAGGATTTTTTGGATAAAGGCTTCATCAGGCCTAGTGTTTCCCCTTGGGGTGCCCAAGTGTTGTTTGTCAAGAAGAAAGACCGCTCGATGAGGATGTGTATCGACTACCGGCAGTTGAACAAGGTTACTGTTAAGAATAAGTATCCTTTGCCGAGGATTGATGATTTATTTGACCAGCTTCAGGGTGATACAGTGTTTTCAAAGATTGACTTGAGATCTGGTTACCATCAGCTGAGGATTAGGGCGTCTGATGTCCCTAAGACAGCCTTTAGCACTCCGTATGGGCATTATGAGTTCTTGGTGATGTCATTTGGGTTGACAAATACCCTCTCTGCTTTTATGTGTCGCGCCCCCTTTTCCCAAGCGCTCCTTTCGGGGCCGATTAAAAGGGTTTATGACATTGGTTGAGACAACTCGTTCCTTTTGGGAAAGGGGTTTGCATATTTTGAAGAGTCGCCGCCTAACTATTTTAATGGTGCGTTAGGGAACCTAAGGGGTTCAATTACAACTACGTTAATAACCAGATATTGGGTAAGGGCTTGAAATTATCCTAAGGGGAAGGTGTTAGGCACCCCTCAGGATCCACAAGTGTGGTTCCCGACCAAATGGTTTCGTGAATTTGTACAATTAGAAAATAACAAGTAAGGGGGCTCAAGTAAGAGGGGATTTCAAATATTAAATAAGCAAGTGTTTGGGAAAACAGTTATACAAAACTATTCAAGTTTTTTTTTGAAAAGAGTTACAATATAACATTCAAGGAGAGGTATCCTAGGTTTGAAATAATATGGATCACATCAATGAAATACCCGGTATGACTCTCCTCGAAGAGGGGCTACACGTGGTATTAGCGCATCGGTCATCATATCCATATTCTACCCTTTCCCGCCCCGTGGAGGTAATTAAAGCGCGTGTTAGTCACGAACTCTATTGCGTGCTATTACCCGCCCCATCCTATCAGTCCTGGAGGATATTGGGACTACTATCCTAGAAGGGAGGTACTAGGCTGACCCTCAGGTTTAAAGGTAAAGAGTCTAAAGCGACAAACAAAACATTTAGGACTGCAATGAATGGGAAGCATATAGGAGCACATAAGAGGCTCAAATTTTCCTCCACAGGTTATGCGTGTAATTAGCACGACTCAAACACATGTAAGGGCAGTATTTAAATTCAAAACCTAATACATGGTATCTAAGTGAGTCTAGAATGCAGTAGAGAAGCAGATTTGTTGCATAATTCAAAGAGGGAATCCTAGGCAGTCTTGCCTACTAATTTTAAACCCATTGATGGTTAAGCAGAACATATGAAGAAGTATATTTCCAGTTTTAATAAACTTAGCACCTAAGGCTTGCCTAGGCGTATCATTTTTTAGAACTATCTAGAGTAAGCTGTTTGACATGCAGTTTTAGATGCTCAGATTTCAGAAAAATATTACCAAGACATGCAAGTCTGTTTTTATCAGTAACTAAGCTAGAGATGCCCAAGGGGATATAACTGCAATCCTAAAGGCATGATATCTAATGCACAGATAATGCAGAATGATGTACATACTGAGCCTAAACAGGATATTGTAAATGCATAAATACTTCAGTGTTTGAACATGCTCTCAGATTGTGTAGAAGATAAAAAATGACCTATTTATTAGCTTATTTATCCTAAAATAGGGAATCTAAGTGTACATGGAAGTGCATAGCGTAGTGCAAAAATAACAGTTATTAACATGTTTTAACACATGATTTTCTAAGTGATAAGAGGATGAATATGCTGGAACAGTGTATATAGGACCTAAAGAGCATGATTTCTAATGCAAGAGCAACAATTTTTGGGTTAATATTGTTACTTAGCCTAGAAAAAGGATTTCTAAGTGATAATCAAGGCCAAATGAGATACTGAAGTAGTAAACCTAAGAACATGATATCTATGACATGCTTGGAATGCATTGAGCCCTAAGCATGGATTCTAATGCACAAATAGGAAATATAAACCTAAGGTATGATTTCTACCCCCATTGATATAGATAACCTATATAGCTACCCTCCCCTTTTCACTATCCATCCCCAAATATTCGTTTACAAATTATTACAGGCCAGGAATCATGAATTACATAACCAAAGAGAAAATAGGAAGTTATTTCTATAGGGAGCCTTCATTTAGGCCCAAATCTTCCAAACTTTACTGCTATACGGTGTTTTAAAGCCTTTTCATAGTCCGAGTGTGTCAAAGTTACCTAAGGACCTCAAGGGCTTTCGGGCAATGCTCACACCCAGACTAGGTAACCAAGAATGGAACAATGTGCAATGTAGAATTACCAGCCTCAGTGTGTCAGAGTTCAGAGGGAACTCAAGAGGTTCCCAAAGCAGTGCTCACACTGAGGGGGTGGAACCTAAGGGTCTAGGAGTGAAGTGAAGTGCAAGAGATGAATTTGAAAAGGTTTTGACAGAAAAATAGAGGACTTAGTTCAAAAACATTTTATAAACAAGAGAGTTTGTTTAATAAAAAAAATAGCTTTTGAAAAGAGAGCAGAGTAATAGGCAATAGTCCAAACACGGCACCCAAAAATGGGTTCTTACACAGCCACAACACACAGAACCAAGGCAGGTTCAGCAAACACAAACAAGGATAATGGGGTTTGGGGACATATAAGGTGCATGGGTAAACACATAGTTGCAGGAACAATTAAATACATAATAAGCTATGTGCTAGGGATTAAGGAACTTATGAACCAACACATAATCATGTAACTCAAAGTACAGGTTTTCTTGTCGAAGACAAGTTCATACTAAACTAGTTAAGCATACCAAGGAACATGGTTGCAGTAAGACATACTATAGAAAAGAGGATAACCTTTCATGAACATGCTGATTCTAAAAGGGGGGGGGGGAGACGTATTCAGAATCATACAGATAGAGAATGTAAGGTAGACATATTAGTGGCAAGTTGAACAGCAAAACCATAAGTAGAAACACACTAGAAACAGGATGAACTGAAGTAAATAAAGTACCACATTATTTTTGGAACTTTAAATCGAAATCAGGATATACCAGTATGGAAGAGAGAAAACACAGAGTAGAGAATAAGCAGACATCACAACTAGTCTTGGCTTTCAGTCGACTAGTAATAGCAGACAATCAATGAGAGCAAATAGAAGGTGTGTGTGAGAGCAAGAGAGAGTAGAACAGAATATGTGTTCGTCTCCTTTCTATCAATGCATGGACATAGTATATATATATAGTTGGAACTAAGTAAAAAAGAATAAGGCAAAGAAATCAGACTGCCCAATAATTATGGGACTTAGGGAATCAATTAACTGCTAAGTATCCCTAGAATTAAGGGAATAATACAAGCGGTGAGTGACAAATAAGGAAAGAAGGTAAAACAATGTTCATGACAAGCAATTAATATCCCTTAATTGAAGGTTGAACACAAACGGCTAGTAGGTAAGCATAATTAAGGAAAGTTACCATGCATAGGACATGTAAGAAAATAATTTCAGACCAAATCAAGCAAGGAATTGAGACTAGGTTCGGAAAAATGTCAATTAAGGAAGCAATATCAATCACAGTAACAAATAAAGGTAAGAAAAACAAGTTAGGGGTTGGAAATCAGAAGAATATCTCATGAGAGATCAGCAGGGCTTTTCGAATCATAGTGAATCAGAGATTCAAACAACTAGTGAATACATATTCTTATGTATACCAGGAATGACCACATTATAAGCAAAGATATAAGTCATGCAACAATTGAGTGAAAAATAACACAGAATCAAGGACTCGAGCAAGCATAATATTAATTGAAGAGAATCAACATGAAACAACACGGTTGTTAAGCAAGAACACAGAAACCCTAGTGTATGAAATTAGGAATCATGTGAGTCAGGGAGGCAAGAAGAACCAAAGACAAACAACATAGGGTAAAGATCAATGAAACATAAGCACATATGCGAACACACAGGCAAACCAGTAGTTTTCAGGGTTTTAGGTCTAAAAAAATTAGGGTTTCACAGAGATACTAGTACGAATCAACAGAGTAGACATGATACACACAAAAGAGACGAAGAGTCATAAACCCTAATAGGAAAAACAGAGTAATATCACCAGAAATTCAAGCAATTCGTGAGAATCAAGAACATATACTGACCAAACCACAAGGAAAATGTTTCAATAATGAAAAATGTGAGGGGAAATCATGAGATAGTGTTAAAAATCGACAAAGAAAACCATTTTGAAAAAGGGTTTCGGAACCCTAGTTAAAAGTGAAGAACCGTTTAGAAAAAATAGAATATCTTTAAAGGAAACATCATAATAACTCGTAATATGCATAGATCTATTGTATATCTAAAGGAATCGGAGGTTTAAAACCTTGGTTTATCAAAGAAAACCTCATAGAAGATAAGAAGAACCTCAAATGTCACTGGCTCAGCCTCAAAGGTCACAGACCTCACTCAAAATCAAGCCTTGGAGGCCTGGGGTAAGCAGGAACACCATGGGTGTAAGAAGATGGGTCCTCGCCCTTCGAGAGCTTTAGGGATGACATTACCGGCATAAGGAAACCATAGGAGGCAGAGGGTGAGGAGCCCATGGTTTCCGGTGGAGAAGGTAGCCGGAGAAGATGAAGGGACTCGTCGGAGCAGGGAGGAGACAGAAGTCTCAAGAAGAGACTAGAGAGAGAGAGAGAGTAGAGAGATGAGAGATGGTGAAAAATGAGAGGGGGTCAGGGGGGTAGTTTGGTTTAATTATGGTAAGTGAAATCTGGGCTGTTGATCTAATTTGATCAACGAGTCAGATTGATCTAGGGGTTGGGCCGGGTAGGAATTGGTTTGGGCTGGGTAGGAAAATTGAGTTATTATAATCTGGTGGTTTTGGGTTGATTTTAGGCTAGAATTCAAATAAATGTGGCCAATTGTTAATACCCTTTAAAATTAGATAAAGTAATTTAATAAAATAGATAGTAATTATAAAATAAACTTAATGCTAAATAAATGAAAAATTAAGGTAATTATCTAGCATAAAAATATAAAAATGGCTAATTATCGGATTAAATAGTATAGAGTATACAATTAGGCTATAATTGCATAAATTACTGCAATATAGCTAAATAACGCCAAATTGGCTAATTTGTGAAATAATTAAATACTAATAAGATCAAAAAATGATATATTGAGCTGGGAGGCATTTTAGCAATATTTATAATATACTTTATGAATAATTATAAAATACTAAAGAAATCGGAAAACAAATTGATAAAAATATGGAAAATTAGGGAAAAATACAATTCATTATGAGAAGTTATTTTGAATATAATATGCAGGTTTGAAAATAATTTTGAGGAAAAATTAGGTATCAACAGCTGCCCATCTTTACCTGGGAAGGATGAAAGAGTTGTCGGGTAATGATATGATGGCCAGTTTTGACCGAGTGGAAATAGCTTGAAAGGTTCAGGCCGCACCATGGTTTCTAACCTGCCTACATATCCCTGGTTTTACAGGAATCAGGTAGTATGTAGTTCAGGAGCCACCGGCGAAGTATACCGATGAAGTTTTATAAGAACGAACGCAAAGTGCAAGGTTGGGTGAACAAGCGATTTACGGGGTAGTTAGGAGAACTGGGGTGAGACCGCGCCTTCCATGATGGTTATTTCTTGTCGGGTTACCTGCAAATGAGTAATAAAAGCATATCGTGCGTAATTTAAACATGATGCAAATTTCTGTTGGACTATGAATGTTGTCTTTGGACGGTTAAGGATGACGTCTTTAGATCATGATGTCCTGGGCCATGAATTTCTTGATGCAGGATTCGCAGGCCATGAAATGATGTTCTCGGGCCATGAAGATGGTGCCTCCGAATGATGACGCCTTTGGATAAGTTGGCGATATTTCAGCCCATGAAGATGCAATAGTATGATGCTGACAAGACAGAGCTTAGTCTTGCGAATTAAAGGGGCAGAGCTTAGACCAAAAGGAAATTGCAGTAAATAATGCTAGAGGCATTGGTTTCTTTTGAGAAGTAAATGGAAAGCAGTGTTTAGCCTCAGAAGTCAGAATGGTAGCCTTAAGCAATATGTGAATGCAGATGTAGGTAGAGTTTAATCTCGGAAGGCAGAAAGGTAGCCTTATGCAAGATGCAGATGCAGCTGGAGGTAGCATTTAACCTCGGAAGGCAGAATGGTAGCCTTATGCAATATGCAAAAGCAGATGGAGGTAACATTTAACCTCGGAAGGCAGAATGGTAGCCTTATGCAATATGCGAATGCAGATGGAGGTAGTGTTTAACCTTGGAAGGCAGAATGGTAGCCTTATGCAATATGCGAATGCAGATGGAGGTAGCATTTAACCTCAGAAGGCAGAATGGTAGCCTTATGCCAGATTAAAGGAAGGAGAACAAAAATTCTTAGTTGGTGTTAAATTGCGGTAGAGTATTGTGATAATGAAGCATCATTTGTGCTGATATAAATGTTGGCATGTGAGACGGGTTTGAGGAACGATGTCTGTCCTTTGAACGGATAATATGTTTTGGGGCTTTTGCAATTTTTGTGCCTGCATCCAAAGAAAGATTGTGAGTTTTGTAAAGGAGGAAGGTTAGTTCGCATTCCCACTGGCTCTGCTTGGCTTGTTTGCTTGATCATGATGATATTGTCTGTATCATTGGGGTAGCGTTCGCAAAACAAGCTGTTTCATAAAAATAAATATGCATGATTTTGTAAAAGTATAGTATATAATCTAAAATAGTTTTAGATGAACCGACAATGTGACACGGTTCAAGACATTGCAACCTCTCCTGCTGCAGAATTTTGAGGGTCCTCCTCAAAATTCTGCCCAGTTTGCTGGGTGGACGCCTCTGACTACTGCTCGTGCGGCGATTGGCTGAACTTGCTTCAGAATTTTGAGGGTCCTCCTCAAAATTCTTCCCCAGTTGGCTGGGTGAGTGCTTGTGGACTGCTGCTCGCTTCAGAATTTTGAGGGTCCTCCTCAAAATTCTGCCCCAGTTTCCAATTGCGAAGGAAAAATAGATTTTTATTGAATTGTGACCGAACCCATAGGGCTGCCTACGTATTCCCTCTTAAACGGGAATTAGGTAAGGCGTAGTTCAATTTACATTGTTGACAAAAACACATAGAGTTACACATAGTAGCGCTTGACTGCATCTGAATTGATCAGTTTCGGCCAAACTTCTCCGTCCATTTCTACAAGTATGAGTGCTCCTAGCGCTCTATGAACCATGTACGGACCTTGCCAGTTGGGAGAGAACTTCCCCTTGGCTTCATCTTGATGCGGAACGATTTTCTTTAACACCAGCTGCCCTGGTGTGAATCTTCTCGGTTTGACTTTCTTGTTGAAGGCCCTGGCCATTCTGTTATGATATAGTTTACCATGACATACTGCATTCATTCTCTTCCCGTCTATGAGAGCTAGTTGCTCATAACGGCTCCTTACCCACTCTGCATCGCTGAGCTCAGCTTCTTGTATAATTCTTAGAGATGGAATCTCCACTTCGGCAGGAATAACAACCTCTATACCATAAACTAGCATATAGGGAGTTGCCCCTATTGATGTGCGGACAGTGGTGCAGTATCCCAATAAGGCGAATGATAACTTTTCATGCCACTACTTGTGCCTTTCTATCATCTTCCTTAGTATCTTCTTGATATTTTTGTTAGCGGCCTTTACGACTCCATTCATCTGAGGTCTGTATGCTGTGAAATTATTGTGTTTGATCTTGAAAGTTTCACACATAGCTTTCATCAAGTCACTGTTGATATTAGAACCATTGTCGGTGATGATTGACTCTGGAACTCCGAACCGACAAACAATGCGGTCGCGGACAAAGTCGGCCACGACTTTCTTAGTAACTGCTTTGTAGGAGGCTGCTTCAACCCATTTAGTGAAGTAGTCAATGGCGAACAGAATGAACCTGTGGCCATTGGAGGCGGAGGTCTCGATTGGTCCAATAACGTCCATACCCCAGGCGGCGAACGGCCATGGTGAGCTTGTTGCATTGAGCTCACTCGGAGGCACCTTTATCATATCTCCATGTATCTGGCAGCGGTTGCATTTCTGAACATACTGGATGCAGTCCATTTCCATAGTCATCCCAAAGTAACCAGCTCAGAGTATCTTCTTTTCAAGAACAAACCGTTCATATGTGGGCCGCAGGTCCCAGCATGAATTTCTTCCAGCAATTTTGATGCTTCTTTTGCGTCAACACACCTTAATAACCCCAAATCGGGAGTCCTCCTATACAGGATTCCTCCGCTATGAAAGAAATTGTTGGACAATCTCCGAAGTGTGTTTCTGAGTGGAATTTGCAAGCTCGGGGTATTCTCCTTTTTCCAAGTACTCCTTGATGTCATGAAACCAAGGATTTCCGTCTGCTTCTTCTTCAACATGGGCATAGTAAGCTGGCTGATTATGGATCTTTATAGGAATAGGGTCAATGAAATTCTTGTCTGGATGCTGGATCATTGAGGACAAAGTAGCCAATGCGTCGACGAACTCATTCTGAATTCTGGGGACGTGCCAGAACTCTATCTTTGTGAACCTCTTTCTTAATTCCTGTACGTGGTATAGATACGGCAGTATCTTGGAAGTTTTTGGTGCCCATTCTCCTTGTACCTGATGTACCAATAAGTCTGAATCACCGATCACTAACAGCTCCTAGACGTTCATGTCAGTGGCCATATTGAGCCCTGAGATGCAGGCCTCATATTCGGCCATATTGTTGGTGAAAGGGAACCTGAGTTTGGCTGATACTGGATAATGCTGACCGGTCTCTAATACTAGGACTGGTCCAATACCGACTCCCTTGAAGTTTGCTGCTCCATCAAAGAACATCCTCCAACCATCATAGGATTCTGTAATATCTTCTCCTATGAATTATACCTCTTCATCAGGAAAATATGTTTTCAGGGGTTCGTATTCTCCGCCTACGGGATTCTCAGCAAGATGGTCTGCCAGAGCTTGTCCTTTAACTGCCTTCTGAGTCACGTAAACAATGTCAAATTTGCTCAGCAGGATTTGCCCACTTGGCTAGCTTGCTAGTGGGAATGGGCTTCTGAAAGATGTACTTTAATGGATCCATCCTTGATATGAGATATGTTGTGTAGGCACAAAAGTAATGCCTCATCTTTTGGGCGACCCAAATTAGAGCACAACAGGTACGCTCTAATAGAGAATACCGGGCCTCATATGGAGTGAACTTCTTGCTGAGGTAATAAATAACTTGTTCCTTCCTTCCTGTTTCATCATGCTGCCCAAAAACACAGCCGAAAGCTCCATCTAACACGACAAGATAGAGTAACAGAGGTCTACCTGGCTCGGGTGACACTAGGACTGGCGGTGTTGACAAATATTCCTTGATTCTGTTGAAAGACTTTTGACAGTCATCGGTCCACTTGGTCACAACATCCTTCTTCAGTATCTTAAAGATTGGCTCACAGATGACTGTAGACTGTGCTATAAATCGACTGATGTAATTAAGCCTCCCCAAGAAACTCATCATATCTTTCTTGTTCCTTGGCGGTGGTAGTTCTTGAATGTCTTTGACTTTTGACGGATCCAATTATATTCCCCGATGGATTACAATAAACCCCAGCAACTTCCTAGCAGGAACCCCGAATGCACACTTTGCGGGGTTTAGTTTCAGATTGTATTTTCGCAATCTATTGAAGAACTTCCTCAAATCCTCCATGTGATCATCAACTTTCTTTGATTTGATAATGAAATCATCCACGTACACCTCAATCTCCTTGTGAATCATGTCGTGGAATATGGTGGTCATGGCCCTCATGTAGGTGGCCCCTGCATTCTTTAGGCCGAATGTCATCATCTTGTAACAATACACTCCCCATGGCATAATGAACACTGTTTCTCAGCATCTTCCTCATCCATCCAAATCTGGTGATAACCAGCGAAGCAATCCACGAAGGACTGCAATTCATGCTTGGCGTAGTTGTCAATCGGAATGTGTATATTTGGCAAGGGGAAGTCATCTTTCGGACTGGCCCGGTTGAGATCCCGGTAGTCGACGCAGACTTTGACCTTCCCGTCCTTCTTCGGCACAGGTACAATGTTGGCTAACCATGTCGGGTACTCCACTACCCAGAGACTTTGACATTGATCTGCTTGGTAACTTTTTCTTTGATTTTCAAACTCATGTCGCGTTTGAACTTTCTGAGATTTTGATTCACCGGTGGACACGTTGGATTGGTTGGCAGTTTGTGAGCCACAATAGACGTACTTAGACCAGTCATGTCATCATACGACCATGCAAATATATCCTTATACTCTTTTAGAAACTCTGTGTATTCTTTCTTTTCTGATGGTGACAAATGAATGCTGATGCGAGTCTCCTTGATGTTTTCTGAATCTCCCAGGTTGATAACTTCAGTCTCGTCCAGGTTGGACTTAAGTCTGTTCTCAAAGTTCTCAACTTCTTTGACAATCTCATCAGGTGTGTCGTCTTTGTCTGAATCAATGTCCGTTTGCTGCGTTGTCTCATTGCATGTCACAGTCATCGGTTCATCAAGACAAGTAATAGTAATGTTGTATAAATAAAGTAATGAGAGAAAACAATAGCAATAATTATCAGATTCATAAGAGAAATTTAGAAGATGCTTTGATGAATTGAATAACTGTTTTGAACATTGAAGATCTTATTGCAGAAATTAAAAAATGCAGGAAAAGGAAAATTATTTAGTAAATAATGCTTGTTTTAGCCTTGCTACCCCGAGGCTCGTCGGGCTTTGGTCGTCTTGATAGACCAGTTCTTGAGATATGTCCCCTTGCTTACAGTCTATATGTAAGGGCCTTACTCCCCCTCCTTCTCGAGAACAACACATCAATCCATATCCTCGTCCTCTAGGAACAAACTCCTCATCGCTGCAAGTGTTTTTTCTTCGTCTGATCCGTAAATAATGTCGGCCTGCTTGAAAGTCTGCTCAAGATGAGGTATCAGCTGCTCCAAAGGGTAATAGGGACCGCGCCAAGGTGGTGACCAGTCGTTAAATTCCTGCCAAGTGTACTCATACCCAAGACCGAAAGTGGTACCATGTTTCTTGAGCTTTATGGGCTTCGTGATCCCTTGGAGGTTCTTACCGAGCCCTTTGCCTGGCTCATATCCTCTCCAGTTCAGGATGCTCTCAATCTTGCTATCCCATCACTTGCCCTTGTCGATAGCATTGACCCGCTCAATGTGGTGGTAAGTTCCCCCGCCTATCTTTCTTTTTCCGTCAATCACCGGAATAGTTTGACGACTATAAATGGGATTGCTACCGTCACCATGAATAATCACCTCTTGGTGGTTCCACTCAAATTTTACCGCCTGATGTAGCATTGATGCTATGGTCCCAGCAGCATGAATCCAGGGTCGTCCCAATAATAGGTTGTAGGAGGCTGGCACATCTATCACCTGGAAATCCACTTCGAACCAAGTTGGTCCCATCTGCAGACATAGACTGATCTCCCCCATGGTGAACCTCTGAGAACCGTCGAAGGCTTTCACATTGATCGCTCTATCCCTTATCTCATGTATCCCTTTACCCAATTTTTTGAGTGTTATCAACGGACAAATGTTAAGACTGGCACCTCCATCGATTAAAATCCTTGTGATGAAATGATCTTTGTATTGCACGGTGATGTGCAGCGCTTTGTTGTGCCCCAATCCTTCAGGTGGTAGCTCGTCCTCATGAAAAGTGATTTTGTGACTTTCCAGTACCTGGCCTACCATATTGGCCATTTCCCCGCTAGTGATGTTGTTTGGAATATATGCTTCACTCAACACTTCCAAAAAAGCATTTCTATGTGTTTCAGAATTTTGTAGCAAAGAGAGGATGGATATCTGTGCCGGTGTCTTATTCAGCTGGTCGATGACTGAATACTCCTTAGCCTGTACCTTTCTCCAAAGTTCATCGAGATTCAATAAGGGGAGGCCGGTTAGCAGCCTGCTTGCTTGGTTTGGCCAGATGCTCAGGGGTGTAGACAGTACTAGTTCTCGACATACCCTGTGCTGCGACAGCCTCCTCAGACCTGACCTTGCCTTTCCTTCTCGCCTCGGCTCTATAGTCCCAAGGGATAGCGTTTGAATAGAAGGGTGGCATGGTTGACATTGCCACCGGAATTGGTGCAGCCATCCTTACTTCAAACGGAATGTGTGTTCGGGGTGGCAAGACTGCGACCTCGAATGGTGCCGGTGCATTTGCTGGAGAGACAAACTCAACTTCAATTGGCACTGGTGACTTTGCAGGTGGCGCTGCTTCAAAGTCAAGTGGTATAGGCATATTCACCTCAGCGTCCTCAGATGGTTGAATCTGGACTATGATCGGTTTGAGAGTGATTTCAGGTTTCTTTGGGGTCATCGCCTTCTACGATCAACCCGACTGATCCCTCGGGATCCCAATCATCTTCTATTTTAATCATATGGATACCTCCACCCTTATGGTCTGGCAAAGGATTGTTGCGGACGTTTGGAGCGGGGTCTTTTGCCACAATAATCTTGTTGTCAATGAGAGCCTGTATTTTGTCCTTCAGAGAGCGGATTTCTTCGATGGTGTGTCCTTTCATGCTGGAATGGTATGCACATGATTTGGTTGGGTTAACCTACTGAGAAGGTTTCTCAGGGGTGGCAACAGGGATATGTGTGACGTAACTAATAGCTTTGAGCTTCTCATATAGCTGGTCAATGGGCTTGGCTATGGTGGTGTATTGCTTTGGAGGACGGCGATCAAAATTGGGACGAGGTCTAGAGAAGTTTTGGCGTGCAGGGGGTGATTGGTAATGGGATGGCTAGGAATTATAAGTGTGGTAGACATGAGCGAGTTGTGAGTATTTGGGCGAAGCAGGTTGATATGTGGGTGGTGGAGATTGGTAGGTGGGCGGTGGAGCTTGGAAGGAAGGTGGTGGAGCTTGGTAGTTCGGTGAGGGTTCTTGGTAGTTCAGGGAGGATGCTTGGTAATTCTGGGTTGGCTGGTATATGAGTGGAGGTGTTGGATAAGTTTTGTATTTGAGTGGGGACTTGGATCTTTGTGCAACCATTACGGTTTCCATGTCTCTCTTCTTAGACATACCACCAGACTATAAAGCCTTGTTAGTGGCTTGCAAGGCTTCAAATCTTGTAACCATACCGCTTTTAATACCTTCTTCAATCCGCTCTCTCAATTTGATGATGTCGAAGAACTTGTGGCCTTCAACCATCATCAACCGTTCATAATACTACAGGTCCTGAGCCCGGACAAAGAACTTGTCCATCTGCTCTTGCTCTAGAGCAGGTCTGACTTTAGCGGCTTCGGACCTCCAGCGAGTAGCATACTCTCAAAAGGTTTCTGTGGGTTTCTTCTTCAAATTTTGAATGTAGAACACATCTGGTGCGTTTTATGTGGTCAATCTAAACCTGTCCATAAAGTCAGATGCCATGCTACCATTTCTTTGGTTCTTGGCTAATGTACCAAGACAGTGCGTCTCCCTTCAAACTCCTCATGAACAGCTTCATGCGGATTCTTTCATCCTTCCCAATGCCAACCAACTTATCGCAATAGGTCCTCAGATGGTCTCTAGGATCACCAGTACCGTCAAACATTTTGAACTTTGGAGGTTTGTACCCCTCGGGCAGTTTGACATCGTATACAAAGGTCTTCATAATTCAACCCTTCAATTCCCTTGGTTCTTTCAACACCCTGGACTCGGTTGGTCAGCTTCTTAAGCTCGTCGGCCAGGTTCTTGATAAGTAAGTCCTTTCCATTAGACTCGGATGCCTGTGATATAGGCAGAGTGGAGTGGGTAACAGTTTCCACATAGATGGGATTGTTATAGGTGTGTAAATGGTCCTTTGTGGGGTTTTGAGGTTCTGGGATGCGTAGGGGAGAGTTATTTGAGGTGTGGCAAGCATTGCACTGCGTCGGGAGAGTTTGGTTATTTGGGGGAGTGGCGTGATGGTGAGGTGCGAGATGATTTTGTTGTCTTGGGATATTTTGTAGAGGTGCGGGGTTTTGAGCATTTGGAAGGTCGACGTCGGGGACGTTGATGGAAAATGACAGGTTGGCCAGATTCCGGACTTGATCGAGTTCTTCCTGAAACTTCAGCAATTTTTGTTCAAGTGGTGACATTTTATGCAGGACCTGAATACCTCGTCCATCAATGGCCTCTACCCGTTCAATCATATTCTCTTTTCTGGTGCCGCTGGACTCTTTCATCTTACTTTTGCCTTTGTCTTTGCCCTTAGGAGGACTAGGAGGAGGAGTAGGTGGAGGGACCTGGATCTTGTGCGATAGGCTGATGATGCCAGAATGCACGAACTAACCTTTGGGGAGGGGAATAATAAAGGAAAAAAAGAAATAAAAACAAAAAGGTAACCAAGTCACTGAGGATTATGAAAAATAATATTGCGGTATTTAAACACATAATGCGGAAATATAAAGCGCGTCCTAAGTTGGGAACCTCTTTGTGCCTGAGGTAGGCCTAGCGACAAATTGATTTGGAGAACTTAAAATGCTAAATGCCTCATTTTATTGATAAGAAAAATAGACAAATCCTAAAACTATAGACGAAAAATAAAAGTCACTAATGGCCATTGGCCTTATTATATTAATAGAGAAAAATAAAGACACTCCTATCTACTTGGTCCCAGAAGGAACTTACCCAGACTCGGAATTCTTGCTTTCCTCTTACAGTTTTCCCAGCTCGCGAAGTCCCAACAACAGGTAGGTTCTGGCTAGATATCCTCCTTCAGCTCCCTCAGCCTTTTGACAATTCTCGACTCTTTTGATGAACTTCTCTTCCAGCTCGACTATACCTCATTCCAAGTACCCCAGCCTCTTGTTGGCGCTGATAGCTATGTCCTTCCATTCCTCGATCAATTTCTTGTTGGACTCATGTATCTTGTGGTGATCATCCTCACATTCCCGGATCCTTTTGAGCAGTTGGTTGTATTTAACTTGTGCCTCGGCCCTTTCATCTATAACCCTGTGACCTCGGACGTACCCCGGCTTGCTCTGACCACCCAGATCCTCCTCTAACCAACCAAGATAGAAAGGGGTACAACCGACATGATACTTATCTGACTCGATGGTGTCTTTCTCAAGTATAATCTTGCAGTTCCATAGGTGCTGATCTTGGCACTTGTGAGGACTGTCATCATTTTGAAAGTCATCTCGAAGATGGCTCATCTTCTCGACCGTAGGTATGACTTGCTTCCTACCTGCTTGCCTCATAACTCGAAGAGGGATGTAAGGGTATGTCCCCCTTAGACCAATCAATATCAGAAATGATGCGTCTCGGGATCGAATGATGAACTCATCCGTCAGAAACCACTCAAACATCCATTGAACCTGTTCTTCAGTCAAGTTACCAAAAAGCTCAACCCATTCCTCGGCATTTTCAGGCTGAGCGAACATGTCGAGGATATAATTCATTTGCTTTGGGTGATGGAAATCGATGTGGTCATCCCACATTCTGCGGTGAATGTCTTGTCGGTATTCGCCTCTTTAGAGATGTTCCATGAGCCAGAGTAGAAGTAATAAATTGAAACCTTCGAAATGCTTTGCTCCTTGTTGACACCTTTCCAAGGCCGATATATGTCTGCAATGATCATGGGCACAATGCTAAAGTATTTACCATCCACCCCTTCCATTATGGTCTTTGTTACAATGGCCATCCTGGTATAGATCCTTTCCTTCTTCATCGGGAACACGATCAAACCCAAAAAGCAAACCATAAACATGAACACTCGACGATGGATGTGTCCCAGAGAGGTGATAGCAAACTCGTCATGGTAGGTACGGTATGATTTGTTGTGGCCATACCTTTTGTACAAATAGTCAAAAGGAATGTACGAATCCTTCAAACATATCTGCATTCTTTTTCAGGCCTATCATTTTGAGGAAACCTTTTCCTGTGCGGTTCTCAAGCATCAACAACCCTGGAGTTTCCCATACTAGGTTAGCCATCCCTCCTATCTCTTCTATCAAAGGCGTCATTTCGATGTTCCCAAAGCGGAACACGGACCTTTCACGATCCCTGAACAAGGTAGAAGCCTCTATTATCATTTTGTTAGGCTGGATTTCTAGGAGAGATGGTAAGTTACCCAAGTGTTTCCTGACGATAGATTTGTCGCTAGAGTGCAGATCCTCCTACCAACTCAACAGTCTTGGGTGGATATTGGAGACCATGCCGAATCCGGGGACTTCGTGCCTCATTTTTTTGCAAAGCAAATAAGTTAGGCCCTTACCCCATCGGGCTCGACTATTTAACGTCAATAATTAGCAGGAAGCATTTAGTTCTCCAAATAAATGCACAGAACGTGAGGGCGTCCGTTTGGGTTTAGGGAAACTCGGTGGACTTTTGGATAAGGCTATCTTAAAAGCTATCGTACAGACGACACTTTAGCTCGACTAGGTTTGACCATGATGCATGCAACAATGCAACAGAATAAGCTTTCTATGGGGTTTTAGACCGGTACCCTTGAGCGGACAACTCAAGGGGAAAAGGCACGGAACCGTCGACTGCACCACTGATCGACTAGTTTTACCGCAAATAAGCCTTTCCGAATTTAGTGGGTAATAATATAGGAAGAGCGCAACCACTCATCAAGGTTTCTATAGCATTTTGTCTGGCACGAGTGGAGTATGAATGTTGAGCATGATTATGCAATAATAAGTATTAAAACAAGTTGTCACTTATTTGCACGTTAAAGAAAGCGGTAAAAACAACAGTAATGATTTAAAGCAGTTACAAAAGAAAACAAAGAGACATGTCAGTTTCGTTTTTGAGGAAAAGTAAATACCCGAAGTAAACAATTAATTGCATGTAAAGGGAAGAGGAAAGGGTGCAAGTATTTAAACAAAAATAAAGGCACAAATTCACGAAACAATTTGAAATGGTAAAAGCCTGGATATCCCCAGCAGAGTCGCCATGCTGTCGCGCCCCTCTTTTCCCCAACCGCTCCTTTTGAGCTGGTTGAAAGGGTTTATAACATTGATTGAGACATATTGTTCCTTTTGGGAAAGGGGTTTGCATATTTTGGAGAGTCGCCACCTAACGATTTTAATGGTGCGTTAGGGCACCTTAGGGGTTCAATTACAAATACGTTACTAACCAGAGATTGGGTAAGGGATTTAAATTATCCTAAGGGGAAGGTGTTAGGCACCCCTCAGGATCCACAAGTGTGGTTCCCGGCCAAATGGTTTCGTGAATTTGTACAATTAGAAAATAACAAGTAAGGGGGTTCAAGTAAGAGGGGATTTCAAATATTAAACAAGCAAGTGTTTGGGAAAACAGCTATACAAAACTATTCAAGTTTTTCTTTTTTTGAAAAGAGTTACAATATAACATTCAAGGAGAGGTATCCTAGGTTTGAAATAATATGGATCACATCAATTCAATACCCGGTATGACACTCCTCGAATAGGGGCTACACGTGGTATTAGCGCATCGGTCATCATATCCATATTCTACCCTTTCCCGCCCCGTGGAGGTAATTAAAGCGCGTGTTAGTCACGAACTCTATTGCGTGCTATTACCCGCCCCATCCTATCAGTCCCGGAGGATATTGGGACTACTATCCTAGAAGGGAGGTACTAGGCTGACCCTCAGGTTTAAAGGTAAAGAGTCTAAAGCGACAAACAAAACATTTAGGACTGCAATGAATGGGAAGCATATAGGAGCACATAAGAGGCTCAAATTTTCCTCCACAGGTTATGCGTGTAATTAGCACGACTCAAACATATGTAAGGGCAGTATTTAAATTCAAAACCTAATACATGGTATCTAAGTGAGTCTAGAATGCAGTAGAGAAGCAGATTTGTTGCATAATTCAAAGAGGGAATCCTAGGCAGTCTTGCCTACTGATTTTAAACCCATTGATGGTTAAGCAGAACATATGAAGAAGTACATTTCGAGTTTTAATAAACTTAGCACCTAAGGCTTGCCTAGGCGTATCAGTTTTTAAAACTATTTAGGGGAAGCTGTTTGACATGCAGTTCAGATGTTCAGATTTCAGAAAAATATTACCAAGACGTGCATGTCTGTTTTTATCAGTAACTAAGCTAGAGATGCCCAAGTGGAAATAACTGCAATCCTAAAGGCATGATATCTAATGCACAGAAAATGCAGAATGATGTACATGCAGAGCCTAAACAGGATATTGTAAATGCATAAATACCTCAGTGTTTGAACATGCTTTCAGATTGTGTAGAAGATAAAAAATGACCTATTTATTAGCGTATTTATCCTAAAACAGGGTATCTAGTACATGGAAGTACATAGCGTTGTGCAAAAATAACAGTTATTAACATGTTTTAACACATGATTTTCTAAGTGATAAGAGGATGAATATGCTGGAACAATGTATATAGGACCTAAAGAGCAGGATTTATAATGCAAGAGCAACCGTTGTTGGGTTAATATTGTTACTTAGCCTAGAAACAAGATTTCTAAGTGATAATCAAGGCCAAATGAGATGCTGAAGCAGTAAACCTAAGAACATGATATCTATGACATGCTTGGAATGCATTGAGCCCTAAGCATGGATTCCAATGCACACATAGTAAATATAAATCTAAGGCATGATCTCTACCCCCATTGATATAGATAACCTATATAGCTACCCTCCCCTTTTCGCTATCCATCCCCAAATATTCGTTTACAAATTATTACAGGCCAGGAATCATGAATTACATAACCAAAGAGAAAATAAGAAGTTATTTCTATAGGGAGCCTTCACTTAGGCTCAAATCATCCAAACCTCACTGCCATACGGTGTTTTAAAGCCTTTTCACAGTCCGGGTGTGTCAAAGTTCCCTAAGGACCTCAAGGGCTCTCGGGCAATGCTCACACCCTGACTAGGTAACTAAGAATGGAACAATGTGTAGTGTAGAATTACCAGCCTCAGTGTGTCAGAGTTCAGAGGGAACTCAAGAGGTTACCAAAGCACTGCTCACACTGAGGGGGTGGAACCTAAGGGTTTAGGAGTGAAGTGAAGTGCAAGAGATAAGTTTGAAAAGGTTTTGAAAGAAATAGAGAGGACTTAGTTCAAAAACATTTTATAAACAAGAGAGTTTGTTTAATAAAAAAAATAGCTTTTGAAAAGAGAGCAGAGTAATAGGCAATAGTCCAAACACGGCACCCAAAAATAGGTTCATACACAGCCACAACACACAGAACCAAGGCAGGTTCAGCAAACACAAACAAGGATAATGGGGTTTGGGGACACATAAGGTGCATGGGTAAACACATAGTTGCAGAAATATTTAAATACAGAATCAGCTATGTGCTAAAGGGGGATTAAGGAACTTAAGAACCAACACAGAATCATGTAACTCAAAGTACAGATTTCTTTGTTGAAACATACTAAACTAGTTAAGCATACCAAGGAACATGGTTGCAGTAAGACATACTATAGAAAAGAGGATAACCTTTCATGAACATGCTGATTCTAAAAGGGGGGGGGGGAGACGTATTCAGAATCATACAGATAGAGAATGTAAGGTAGACATATTAGTGGCAAGTTGAACAGCAAAACCATAAGTAGAAACACACTAGAAACAGGATGAACTGAAGTAAATAAAGTACCACATTATTTTTGGAACTTTAAATCGAAATCAGGATATACCAGTATGGAAGAGAGAAAACACAGAGTAGAGAATAAGCAGACATCACAACTAGTCTTGGCTTTCAGTCGACTAGTAATAGCAGACAATCAATGAGAGCAAATAGAAGGTGTGTGTGAGAGCAAGAGAGAGTAGAACAGAATATGTGTTCATCTCCTTTCTATCAATGCATGGACAGAGTATATATATATAGTTGGAACTAAGTAAAAAAGAATAAGGAAAAGAAATCAGACTGCCCAATAATTATGGGACTCAGGGAATCAATTAACTGCTAAGTATCCCTAGAATTAAGGGAATTATTCAAACAGTGAGTGACAAATAAGGAAAGAAGGTAAAACAGTGTTCATGACAAGCAATTAAGTATCCGTTAATTGAAGGTTGAACTCAAATGGCTAGTAGGTAAGCATAATTAAGGAAAGTTACCATGCATAGGACATGTAAGAAAATAATTTCAGACTAAATCAAGCAAGCAATTGAGACTAGGTTCAGAAAAATATCAATTAAGGGAGCAATATCAATCACAGTAACAAATCAAGGTAAGAAAACAAGTTAGAGGTTGGAAATCAGAAGAATATCTCATGAGAGATCAGCAGGGCTTTTCGAATCATAGTGAATCAGAGATTCAAACAACTAGTGAATATAGATTCTTATGTATACCAGGAATGACCACATTATAAGCAAAGCTATAAACCAGGAAACAATTGAGTGACAAATAACACAGAATTAAGGACTCGAGCAAGCATAATATGAATTGAAGAGAATCAACATGAAACAACACGGTTGTTAATCAAGAACACAGAAACTAGTGTATGAAATTAGGAATCATGTGAGTCTGGGAGGCAAGAAGAACCAAAGACAAACAACATAGGGTAAAGATCAATGAAGCATAAGCACATATGCGAACACACAGCAAACCAGTATTTTTCAGGGTTTTAGGTCTAAAAAAATTAGGGTTTCACACAGATACTAGTACGAATCAACAAAGTAGACATGATACACACAAAAGAGACGAAGAGTCATAAACCCTAATAGGAAAAACAGAGTAATATCACCAGAAATTCAAGCCATTCGTGACAATCAAGCACATATACTGACCAAACCACACGGAAAAGGTTTCAATAATGAAAAATATGAGGGAAAATCATGAGATAGTGTTAAAAATAGACAAAGAAAACCATTTTGAAAAAGGGTTTTGGAACCCTAGTTAAAATAGAAGAACCATTTAGAAAAAATAGAAGAACTTTAAAGGAAACATCATAATAACTCGTAATATGCATAGATCTATTGTAGATCTAAAGGAATCGGAGGTTTAAAACCTTAGGGTTTCAAAGAAAACCTCAGAGTAGATAAGAAGAACCTCAAATGTCACTGGCTCAGCCTTAAAGGTCACTGACCTCACTCGAAATCAAGCCTTGGAGGCCTGGGGTAAGCAGGAACACCATGGGTGTGAGCAGACGGGTCCTCGCCCTTCGAGGGCCTTAGGGATGACATTACCGGCATAAGGAAACCATAGGAGACAGAGGGTGAGGAGCTCATGGTCTCCGGTGGAGAAGGTCGCCGAAGAAGATGAAGGGACTCGTCGGAGCAGGGAGCATACAGAAGTCTCTAGAAGAGACTAGTGATAGAGAGAGAGAGAGAGAGAGAGAGAGTAGAGAGATGAGAGACGGTGAGAAATGAGAGGGGGTCAGGGGGTAGTTTGGTTTAATTATGGTAGTGAAATCTGGGCCGTTGATCTAATTTGATCAACGTCTCAGATTGATCCGGGGGTTGGGCCGGGTAGGAATTAGTTTGGGTTGGGTAGGAGAATTGGGTTATTATAATCTGGTGGGTTGGGTTGATTTTAGGCTAGAATTCAAATAAATGTGGCCAATTGTTAAATACCCTTTAAAATTAGATAAAGTAATTTAATAAAATAGATAGTAATTATAAAATAAACTTAATGCTACATAAATGAAAAATTAAGGTAATTAGCTAGCATAAGAATATAAAAATGGCTAATTATCGGATTAAATAGTATAGAGTATACAATTAGGCTATAATTGCAAAAATTACTGCAATTATAGCTAAATAACGCCAAATTGGCTAATTTGTGAAATAATTAAATATTAATAAGATCAAAAAATGATATATTGATCTGGGAAGCATTTTTAAAAATATTTATAATATACTTTATGAATAATTATAAAATACTAAAGAAATCGGAAAACAAATTGATAAAATTATGGAAAATTAGGGAAAAATACCATTCATTATGAGAAGTGATTTTGAATATAATATGCAAGTTTGAAAATAATTTTGAGGAAAAATTGGGTATCAACATCATGAAGTTGATGAACCGAGTGTTCAGGCCCTATTTGGATTCGTTTGTATAGTCTTCATTGATGATATTTTGATTTACTCCCATAGCCGAGAGGAGCATGAGCAGCACCTTCGAGTCGTCCTCCAGACTCTGAAGGACAGTTAGTTGTATGCCAAATTTTCCAAGTGCGAGTTTTGGTTGAGTTCAGTTGCATTTCTAGGCCATGTGGTATCATCAGAGGGTATTCAGGTGGATTCCAGGAAGATTTCAGCAGTCAGAGATTGGCCTAGACCTACCTCAGCTATAGAGATTCGGAGTTTCTTGGGCTTAGCAGGTTATTATCGCCGGTTTGTGGAGGGCTTCTCGTCTATAGCAGCCCGATGACCAGGTTGACCCAGAAGGGTGCCCAGTTCAGGTGGTCAGATGAGTGTGAGGCGAGCTTTCAGAATCTCAAGACAGCCTTGACCACAGCACCGCTGTTAGTTTTACCCATGGGTTCAGGGCCTTATACCGTGTATTATGATGCTTCACGGGTGGGACTTGGGGTAGTGTTGATGCAAGATGGAAAGGTTATAGCCTATGCTTCTCGTCAGTTGAAGTTTCATGAGAAGAATTATCCAGTTCATGATTTGGAGTTAGCAGCTATTATTCATGCGTTGAATATCTGGAGGCATTTTCTGTATGGTGTGTCCTGTGAGGTGTTCACAGATCATAAGAGTTTGCAGTATCTTTTCAAGCAGAAAGAATTGAATATGAGGCAGAGGAGATGGTTAGAGCTGTTGAAGGATTATAACATTACCATCTTATATCATCGGGGGAAGGCCAATGTGGTGGCCGATGCTTTGAGCCGGAAGTCAGCCAACATGGGTAGTCTTTCTTATATACCAGTCGGAGAGCGACCGCTTGCTTTGAATGTTTAGGCTTTGGCCAACCGGCTCATGAGATTGGAGGTTTCTGAGACTGGCAGTGTTTTGGCCCATACTGTGGCCCGTTCTTCATTGTATGATGGTATCCGGGCCAGGCAGTATGATGATCTTCATTTATGTGTTCTTAGAGATACGGTCCGGCACGAAGGTGACAAGCAGGTCACAATTGATGATGAGGGAGTCTTGAGGATGCAGGGTCGGATTTGTGTACCTGATGTTGATGGAATACGTGAGTTGGTATTGCAGGAGGCCCATAGTTCCCGGCATTCCATTCATCCGGGTTCCGCAAAGATGTACCAGGACTTGCGGCAACATTATTGGTGGCGGAGGATAAAGAAGGATATTGTAGCATATGTAGCTCGGTGCTTGAATTGTCAGCAGGTTATGTACGAGCACCAGAGACCCGGTGGTTTGATACAGCAGATTGAGCTTCCCGAGTGGAAGTGGGAGTGTATCACCATGGATTTCGTAGTTGGACTCCCACAGACTCAGAGGATGTTTGATGCGGTGTGGGTCATTGTGGATAGGCTGACCAAGTCAGCACACTTCATTCCTGTTTCAGTTTCGTATTCTTCGGAGAAGTTGGCAAAGATCTACATCAGGGAGATTGTTTGCCTGCATGGTGTTACCGTGCCCATTATTTCTGATCGAGGTACTCAGTTTACCTCCCACTTCTGGACAGTATTTCAGCGTGATTTGGGCACACGGGTTGAGTTGAGCACAACATTTCATCCTCAGACAGACGGACAGTCCGAGCGTCCTATTCAGATTTTGGAGGATATGTTGCGAGCATGTGTCATTGATTTTGGAGGTTCATGGGACCAATTTTTTCCTTTAGCTGAGTTTGCCTACAACAACAGCTACCAGTCGCGCATCCAGATGGCTTCTTATGAGGCATTGTATGGTAGGCGGTGTCGGTTGCCAGTTGGGTGGTTCGAGCCGAGAGAGGCTAGATTGTTGGGTTCAGAGTTAGTCCAGGATGCCTTGGATAAAGTAAAGATTATTCAGGATAGACTTCGTACAACCCAGTCTAGGCAGAAGAGTTATGAGGATCGTAGAGTTCGTGATTTGGCATTTATGATTGGAGACCGGGTATTTCTTCGAGTGTCGCCCATGAAGGGCGTGATGAGGTTCGAGAAGAAGGGCAAGTTGAGCCCTAGGTACATTGGTCCATTTGAGGTTCTGGATAAGGTAGGAGAGGTTGACTACAGACTTGCTTTGCCACCTAGTTTATCATCCATGCATCCTGTGTTTCATGTATCTATGCTTCGGAGGTATATTGACGATCCCTCTCATATGCTTGACTTCCGCGGTGTAACAAGGATTTGACTACGACGAGGAACCGGTAGCCATATTAGCTCGGCAGGTACGTCAGTTGAGATCGAAGAGTTATCCTTCGGTTCATGTTCAGTGAAGAGGTCAGCCTGTTGAGGCAGCTACCTGGGAGTCCGAGTTTGATATGCGGAGCCGATAAACCCATCTTTTCCCCGATTCAGGTACCTTCTATGTTCGTTCGAGGACGAACATTTGTTTTAGAGGTGGAGATTATGATGACCCAAAAGGTCATCCCGTGTAATTTTAGCTAAATATGTGTTCCGAGGCCATGAAAGCCTCATTTTATCTCACCTCGATATGTGTGCGCAGCCCGGGCGATTAGCCGGGAAACCGTTATGTGGAAAATTGATAAAATGATGATTTTATAATAATTATTTAAATAAAGTTGACTTTGGTCAACATTTTTGGTAAACGGACCCGAACCTATGATTTGACGGTCTCGAAGGGTCCGTAGGAAAATATGGGACTTGGGCGTATGCCCGGAATCGAATTCCGAGGTCCCAAGTTCGAGAAATGAATTTTTGAAGAAAATTGTTTTTTGAAGAATATAAAGGTTTTTGAAAATAAGATTTGATGTGAAACCTGGGATACCGGGCCCGTATTATGGTTCCGGAGCCTGGAACAGGCTCAATATGTCTTATATGTTTTATCTGTGTAATTTGGTGGGAAACGGACTTAGTTTGACGTGATTCAGATCGAAAATGGAAAATTTAGAAGTTTTGGAAGTTTAAAAGAATTTCATTGATTTTGAGGTCTAATTCGATGTTTATGATGTTATTTTGGTGTTCTGATTACTTGAATAAGACCGTGGTATATTTTTGAGGTTATGTGTATATTTGGTTTTGAGCCCTGAGGGCTCGGGTGAGTTTCGGGTAGGCGTCGGGGTGTTAAAACTTAGAAAAAAAAATCTGGTGTTGGGAGCAGCTTCTGGTGTATGGTGTAATGTACTATGCGATCGCATAAGGTCCCCCGTGATCGCATAGCACAGGATGGGGTGGGGGCTGTTTTTCTCTATGCGAACGCAAAGAGCTGGTGTGAACGCGGAGCTTAGGGCCTTTTCTCTACGCGAACGCACCCCTCCGGTCGCGATCGCATAGGTCTAGAGAGGGGCTGGGGCTGGGTAGCTATTTTCTCAATGTGAACGCGTTCCATAGGTCGCGATCACGTAGGTCAGTGTCCTGTACACTATGCGATCGCATATGCCAAATTCACCCTGCTATTTTCTTAAGTTCAAAAACAAAATACCTTACGGGATTGAACCCATTTTTCACAACTTCTTCTTCTCCACACCTCCTTGGGCGATTTTTGAAGGTAAACTTCACCATAGCTTCATAGGTAAGTAATTCTAACCTCGTTTTCTTCCATTTCCTTCAACATTCATTAGATTCTAGGCCTAAAATCATGGAATTAAAGGGTAGAAATTGGGGTTTTGGGTAGAGTTAGGGCTTTTTTCTTATTTGGGAATTTGACCTCGTTTTGGGGTTGGATTTCAAAACAAATTATATATTCGGGCTCGTGGGTGAATGGGTGATCCGGTTTTGGTCCGAACCTCGTGTTTCGACCAAGCGGGCCCGGGGTCGATTTTTGGATTTTTGGAAAGAATGTTGGGAATTCTATAATTTAGCTTGGAAATTGAATTGTTTAGCATCTATTGATATTATTGAGTCGATTATGTATAGATTCGATTGTTTTGGAGTCGGGTTCGAAAGGAAAAGCGGTGCTAGAGGCTTGATTGGATTCTTAGAGCCGAGGTAAGTGTTTGGCCTAACCTTAGCTTGAGGAAATAGGTATTGAGTCCTAATTTCTACGTGTTTATTCCATGTTCAACATATAGGTGAGGTGACTAGTACCTATATGTTGTTGTCGAGCATGACCGTGGGTCAAATATTTGCAATTTTATGATATTTATTGGATTTTACTGTGTCTACGGGTTTGGTATCCATTTGTTAGCTATTCACTTGATGGAAATTCTTGATTATGAGTATTGTTGAGTAGTTGATCGGTTGGGGAACTTTATGTAGGATTATATCCTTGTGTAGGATTGGTTATAGTTGTGTCCCTTCCCGGGACGATATTATTCTTGTTGATTATTCCGTGCATTTAAGGTTTCTTACTGATTTCATGCCAACTGTTATTTTTATATTTATTTATTGCACGAGGGGACATTCCATGCCAAGTGTTTGTGAGGTTATGCACGAAGGGACATTCCATGCCGAGTGTTTATTTATTTATTGCACGAGGGGACATTCCGTGCTGAGTGTTTGTGAGGTTATGCATGAGGGGACATTCCGTGTCGAGTGTTTATTTATTTATTGCACGAGGGGACATTCTGTGCTAAGTGTTTGTGAGGTTATGCACGAGGGGACATTCCGTGCCGAGTGTTTATTTATTTATTGCATGAGGGGACATTCCGTGCCGAGTGTTTATGAGGTTATGCACGAGGAGACATTCCGTTCCAAGTGTTTATTTATTGTTCAGAGCTGTTAAATTCCCGTTGTTATTTATACATTCCAGTTGTTATCGTGTTCTATCATTTCAGTGAATTGTTGCCCCTTTCCCCAGCATGTTAACTCCACTTTTTGTGCTTATCTGTTATTTCTTGTCATTACTTCTTTATTACATTATTGAACTGTATAGGCATTCGTTATTTGTCGTGTCCTAGCCTCGTCACTACTTCGCCAAGGTTAGGCTCGGCACTTACTCAGTACATGGGGTCGGTTGTACTGATGCTACACCTGCACTTATTTATGTTGTGCAGATTACGGAGACGGACCCAGTGGGCATTGATCGAGGGAGTATCCTTTAGTCCACAGGCGACACTGAGGTAGTCCCGTAGACATTCGCGAGCCTTGGCGTCACCATCTTTTTCTTTCCTACTATCTTATCTCGTATTTCTAGACAACTACACTTGTTTGTTTCAGACTCATGTTTTTAGTAAATCTTAGACTGTCCGTGAAATTGTGATACCAGTTCTGGGGTGTATTTAAGGAAAATTTCGTAAGATGTATTATTTAAGTTATTGAATTTCTTATCTTCCGCATTTCTAATTATAACTGTTCTAGTTTACCACTGTTATTTTCAATTGTCTATAATAAAGAAGTAAATGTAATAATCGGAACGTTGGCTTGTCTAGCAGGTTCAACGTTAGACGCCATCACGGCCTGAAGGTGAGATTTCGGGTCGTGACACTTTCGTCACACATGAATGCAAGATAACAGCTCCCTTACCCAAGGATAATTTTGCTAATTACTCATTTTTAGTAGAATTTCGAAATTAAGAGTTGGGCATAGATTCTTACCTTTAAGGTGAAGACTTAGTGAATTTCCTTGTTAATCTTCAGTGACTTGAGCAAGAATTGATGGGTAATAGGTTGAAGAACACTTCCCCGCTCTAAGCACTCTCTCTCTCTCTCTCACTCCAAAAGTATAAGATTTTACAAGAAAAAGGGTCCAAAATGCTTATATAACGAGATTGGGTGGGGTATAAAAACCCCAAAATGAAGCCCCGGGAGAGGATCTGCGGTCTGATCATGCCCAACTCTAGTCCTAAAAAGGATAAGAGGTCGCTGCAAATATAATCCGGTCTAAAAGTCCGGAGTAGAATACCACGTAGAAAGGTTTCGCTATAATTGTTTAGTATCACTAAGAAGCCAAGCTCGAACAATTCCTAAGTTATAACTATTAAGATTATTATATCTAACTAATTGACTAACAAACTAAAACAGTAAATTAACAACTGAAGATACTTAGGATTGGAGACTGAATTAAGGAGGTCTAGAGTTATGATTTCCCCAAATGTTGGAATCCTTCTCACTATGTTCTCTATAATTTCGCTTATGTATTCTCTAATGATCATGAGCACTTTAGGTGCCGTAATTATCTCTATAGCAACTACAACAATTTATTAGAAATATTCTCTCGAACTATGCTAGTTGGCTTTATCTAACCGCTAATTATGACCATGTCAAGGTTTTGTTATTTCTAAACTTACCTTTAAACCTGTTGTATTGATTTCTCACATACACTAGGAGTGGCGTTGTTCAAAAAACACCTAAATATGTATCATTTCTCAAGCAACACATAATAAATAGGTACAATCAATTGATGACCATTCAATCAAAAACAATAAATACATAGTTGAACAAGTAACGAAATCCAACAGCTCAATTATATAAAAACATAAACAGAATTTATCCTAAAAAAGGTTCCATCAAAACCCTAGATTTGGAGTTTAGCTCATACTCATAGTAATCAAATCCAAAGTAAATTGCATAATTAAATTACAGAGTAACGAATAAGGGATGTAAAAATCAATGTTTTGAGCTTCCGCGGTAGTGTTCCACGATCTCCTCTTATCTCCAATGGTAATAGTCCTTCAAAGTTGTGTTTTTGGATCCATTTATATGTTTGGAATAATCCCTAAACGTGTAAGTCACTCCTATTTACGTCGGAAAAGTGTTTAATACTTGGAAAGTCGGATCTGGTCTGGCCTGGATTTTTCGTGGATTCTTCTTTTCACCATTTTCCTCTTGGAACTTGGAAAAACGTAAAACATGAAAGTTGTATACCTTTGATTTATATTTCCAATCATATATTCTGGATCCCAAATGGAGTTCTGAGCGAAAAGTTATGTGCATTTTACTAGACAGTGCACAATATGCCTAATCGATTTTCTTTCGTTCTTAACTATCAAATTTTGATCCCCGAACACGATCCCGACTTAATTCCTTGGGATTTTACTCAGAATTCAAAGCTCTAAATCACTTGAATTCATTCCATAACATCTACATAGCTCGAAATCACTCTTACAAGGCATAAATTACATAATTAGTGCAAAACACTAGCGATTAAAGCTCAAACTCAATTAAAGTGCAGCAAATTAGAGTGTAATAAGCGACTAAATTACGTAATTATAGCCTATTATCAACACCCCACACTTAAACCATTTCTCATCCTTGAGCAATCAAACTACACTTTATATAGACATGACCTTTTTAAACAATTCTCCTAACTCATCACACCAAGAATATTTAAAATAGACTAAACACAAAAACGTAACATCTTCACCTCAAGATTTGACTCACAAGTACCACACATTATTCACAACTCACCCACTTACTCCAACATCGAGGTCACTGGCATTACCTTTCCTTCATGAATCAAGCACTCTCACACAACAAAAGAGAGTAGTTCCACACAATAAAATTTAAGAACATTTAGGAAATCAATATAGAAAGAATTCACTCATTCTCAGAAATAACATTCACATGCAACAAAGGATACAACATAGGCTTGCCCATAGTATACTACTCTACTAATCGATCGCATTCAGTCTAGGATCAAGTAGGACTTTATTTGGTTGTAATGTAGGCTGCGGGACAGGTATGATACATTTAGATATAAGAGTGACTACACCTCCCTAAGCACTTTAATACATATACTTTAACATTCAAACCCCATACTTATGTCAAACCAAACTCCACCTTCACATACTTATTTCAAACCAAACTCCACTTTCTTTAAGCACAATTACATCAAGACTCACCATTTATCAAGGAATGTTTTTTTCACAGCAATACAACTATTTTTTCCTTTTCTTTATTTTTCTTTTTAAATTCAAGTGGCTCTTACTTTTTCAAAACAGTGCACCTTTCTCCTTATTTCATTAGTTCTACTCAAAAGCCAAACCAACCACCCCACAATTTAACTTTTACACAGATCATAACAATTTAAGTGCTCATGAGAGGTTAGAAGGTTCAAATAGATGGTTAATTCAAACAAATGGGTAAGGCTTGTAATGTGGTTGCCCAAGAAACAGGATTACAGGATCAAAGGGGTTAACTACGATACATAACAATTAGGCGAGTAAAAATATACATATCTGGCTCAACAAAGAAATGCCTATATCACTTCCAAGACTGAACAAAACCACTATTTCGCTTTGCAAACACACGGGGAAAGTTCTAGGCATCAAATGTAATGCACAGAATAACACCCAAACCTCACACACACATGTCACATAACTTACTCAGGATTGGTTTCATCAACACACTCTAATTAAAGCAGTTAAGCAAATTTAAAATCATACTATTTAAGGTACTTATACAAGAGTCAAAAATTGAGCCTAAGCGTCACAACTAAAATACTCACTATTCTTAAGGCATAACAAAGTCAAGAGATATTGCTTCAATTCAAAACACAACACAATAGCTCCTTCCTAAAAAATAAAACTAGCTACACCCGGTTCAAACAAAACCCTTGGAAAAGAACCGCGGCAACAAAAAAAACCAAGAGGGAATTGATACACTCCTAACAAAAGAAAATCTTTTTATATTTTTTTTTCTTTGACTTAAATCCCTCAAGAAAATTATCTAATAGATCCATTGTCGGGAAAAATCCAATCTCTTCTATTTTTGTAAAAAAAAAAAATTATTCAATTAAACTAACACAACTAAAATAGCATAGAAAATCACCCAGACAATCTCCTTACCCCGCACTTAAAATTATGCATTGTCCCTAATGCACACCAAAACTAATAAGAGGGTAAGAGAAACTCCCTAGTAGGTCAAAGGCCGAAGCACTAGCAGCTCATGGGTTACTCAGACTTCTCCCAGGCTTGGTCCTTCGTGCGAGTATCTCACACTTAGTTCCAACCATGCGGTTTGTTGTTGCATCCTTCCAATGGATTTGCGTTCCATTCTCCTACAAAATCAAAAATTGACACTACAAAAATAATACAATTAGAAAAAACAAAAATAAAATAAAAGAAAATAAAACAGTAAAGCTGCGCTGTCTCCCAACAAGCGCTTGATTTAATGTCGCGGCACGACGTGAATCACTTTTTGCCTCCACCTCGAGCTTATGAATCGAATTCCCAAGTTTTGATTCAAGCTTATGATTTGCTCCTGGGGTGGTGAAACGAATCTAATTTCCCCAAGCAACCATTGTACTATTCTACACTTCTTGGCTTTTAGATGAGGTATGTAATCCTGTCTTTCTGGCAAGAAAAATTCCAGAATGTAGGCACCTTGTTCCTCATTCCTTGACTCTTTAATCGACTCGGATGACTCTATTTCCATATCATCATCCAAGCCTAATGTGGAAAAATATTTGGAGTGAGGACCACTGCGCTCAAACACATGAACTTCGGGACTTTCAATATCCTCAACATCAATGATACTAGAGTCAACAAAATTTATATCCTCAAAGTCCTTGGCTGACTCTAGTATCACTTCTTCAACATCGACATCCTCAAATTGTAGTTGGCTAGGTTGTTGATGATCTACTCCGACCTCTTCAATTAACACCTCAAATTCACGTTCTTCTTGGATACTATCCCCAATATTTGCTTGTTGAGCATTAAAACCTCCAACCACTTGACTTAATTGAGCCTCCAAGTTACGAATAGTTGCCTCTTACCTTTATATCTGTAGTTGTTTCTCATTATTTTATTCCAGAAGGAAATTTAACATATGCTTGATCTCCTTCAGGTCCGCATCCCCAGGTTCATTGTTCCTATTAACTTCACAAGAAAAATTAGAACCATCATAGTAAGAGGTTGGAGGAGGATAATAAATATAAGCACAACCATGAAAGTGACCATTTTGACCACCACGCACATCACACACATTCCACAAATAAGAATGAGTTGGTGCACATAACTCGCTCTTAGGAATGTTTTGAAATTTTTTCCATTGGTAGTTTCCTTCACAATATGTATGAGGATCAATAATAGAATTATCTACACCTAAATTCCCATAATTCCAAGATTTCATGTTTCTCAAATAATCAAGTAAAACAAAAATAAAAAATTTCAAATACAGAAAATAAAAATAAAAGTTAAAACTTGAAACCTAGCAATATGTACACCTACAGCTACATCGTTAGTTCCCTGGAAATGCCACCAAAATTTGACCACGCCCAACTCTAGTCCTAAGAAGGATAAACGATCGTTGCAAATATAATCCGGTCTAAAAGTCCGGAGTCGAATCCCACAGAGAACTAAGATTTCGCTATAAATGTTCAGTATCACTAAGAAGACAAGCTCGAACAATTTCTAAGTTATAAATATTAAGATTCTTATATCTAACTAATTGACTAACAAACTAAAACAGTAAATTAACAACTAAAGATACTTAGGGTTTGAGACTAAATTAAGGAGGTCTAGATTTAAGATTTTCCCAAATGTTGGAATCCGTCTCGCTATGTTCTCTACAATTTCTCCTATGTATTCTCTACTGATCATGAGCACTTTAGGTACCGTAATTCTCTTCCGAGAAACTACAATAATTTACTAGACATATTCTCTCGAACTACGCTAGTTGGCATTATCTAACCGCTCATTATGACCATGTCAAGGTTTTGTTATTTCTAAACCTACCTTTAAACCCGTTGTATTAATTTCTCACATACACTAGGAGTGACGCTATTCAACAACCACCTAAATATGTATCCTTTCTCAAGCAACACATAATAAATAGGCACAATCAATCGATGGCCATTTAATCAACAAAAATAAACACGTAGTTGAATAAGTAGAGAAATCCAACGGCTCAATTATATAAAAACATAACAAGAATTTATCCTACAAAAGGTTCCATCAAAACCCTAGATTTGGAGTTTAGCTCCTCATACTCATAGTAATCAAATACAAATTAAATTGCATAATTAAATTACAGAGTAAGAAATAAGGGATGTAAAATCAATATTTTGAGCTTTCGAGTAATGTTCCACGATATCCTCTTGTCTCCAATGGCAAAAGTACTCCAAAGTTGTGTTTTTGGGTCTATTTATATATTTGGAATAAGCCCTAAACGTGTAAGTCACTCCTATTTACGCCGGGAAAGTGTTAATACTTGGAAAGTCGGATATGGACCCTGGATTTAAGCTGGCCAGGCTAAAGCCTGGTCTGGCCTGGCTTTAGGGTGGCCTCGCCAAGCTAAAGCTTGGTCTGACCTGACTTTTGTCTGGATTCTACTTTTCACCGTTTTCCGCTTGGAATTTAGGAAAGCGTGAAAGATCAAAGTTGTAGCCCTTTGAGTCATATTTTCAACCATATATTGTGGAGCCCAAATGGAGTTTTGAGTGAAAAGTTATGTGTATTTTACTATACAGTGCATAATATACCTACTCGATTCTTCTTTCGTTCTTAACTATTAAATTTTGATCCCCGAACACGATCCCGACTTAATTACTTGGGCTTTTACTCAGATTTCAAAGCTCCAAATTACTTGAATTCATTCCATAACATCTACATAGCTCGGAATCACTCCTACAAGGCATAAAATACATAATTAGTGTAAAACACTAGCGATTAAATCTCAAACTCAATTAAAGTGCAGTAAATTAGAGTGTAATAAGCGACTAAAATACGTAATTATATCCTATCATCAGGTCGCATATGCGACCGCATAATGATTCTGCGGTCCGCATAATGGCCCTCCAAACTATCATTTTTCTGCTTCGGTCTGCGATTAGTCTGCGGCCCGCAAACCTGCTCTGCAGTCCCACAATCCGCCGCAGAACTCCCACATGAAAAATATCAAAGTTGGATATGCGATCAAAGTGCGGCCGACGAAATGGTTCTGCGGTCGCATAATGGACCGCAAAAATGACACCAAAAATGGCCCTGATGACTGTCTCATTATGCGGCCATTCTGCTGCCCGTAGAGTGATTCTACAGCCGCAGAAATGCGCCATATTTCTGCTAACATTTTACTTTAACTTCTCAATGCACTGATCAACCCAAAAAGTCAAAATCGCGGCTCGCAAGCTCGATGCGAAGAATTTCTACTATTATTAACCACTACAAGAAATATGATTTTCAGCGGCAACCTTTTGCGGCGACAGAAAAAGTTGCAACAATACTAAGGGATTTAGTGGCGACCTTGATAGTTGCCACATTAAGTAACATATTAGTGGCGATAAAAAAAGAGCTGCCACAAATAGGTGCAACTAAAATAAAAAATTTTCCTCACCTGAAAATAAAATTTGGCTAAAAGATTCTTTTGTAGCGACTGATGAATTGTCGCCACTAATACGAGGTTGTTGTAGCGACTTAGAAGCCGCCCCTAAATATACCCATATGTTGTGGCAGCGAAGTCGCTACTAATACTTTTGGTTTTAAAATGAAATGTTACAAAAACAAACCCTAGACAAATGAGAAAAAAAACCCCAAATGCAATACACTTCTCAACAACGTTCCATCAGCTGCGAAAATTTGGATCCTCTATCCCTTTGCTGGCAACCAGCGAACTCATCGGCAATTCCTTTACTGGTAAATATCTTCGTCAATTCCTCTCTCTCTCTCTCTCTCTCTCTCCCTCCTTTTACCTTTGGATCTGTTTTAACTGTGAATCTTAGTTCGTGTAAATATAATTAAGTTCTTCTATTCTATTTCTTCTTTGCCTTCTTGTATCTTGAAGTCTTTCAACTCTATAGGGAAAAAAGCCCATTTCTAAAAGTTTTTGCTATTTTCTTAACCTAAATAAAAATGGTGAGAGCTGGACTAGATGAAAATTAGAAGGAGTAATTGACAATTATGGAGTACATTTGAGATTTTTCACACCAGGTAAGAGACAATATTTTCTTGGCAAAGCATGTGAAGATTTTATCAATATTTTCGTTGCTTGTAGCTGCTGATTTTGCCTCTTAATTTTAGGAGTAGGTTGGTGGTATTAGAGCTCACTATCTATTAAGTAAACTGGAGATCTCTATTTGGATTGCTAAAGTAAATTACGATATTTTGTATTGGAATATCAATTGGTTTATGCTTAAATTGAAATGGCTTACTAGAGAAGGCTGATGCTTAATTGAAATTATTGTTGGTCCATTGTGCCCTATAACAGATCCTCCTTTGGATGTGCATATGGTGTTTCCAATTACTCATGTCGTAAAATATTAAAAATTCTACACACATGAAAATATTTTCCTAATGTTCAATTAACGGACCGTAGGTGATGATTGCCGAGATTGAGCAGATAATACATGATTTTAAGAAGTAAATGTTGATATCATCATTGTTTACTGTAAGCAATCTTCCACCATTAAATTATATTATAGAATAAATTAGAAAATGCCTTGGTTTGTTTGAGGCTCCATTTATTACAATTGGTGTTTGATTTCTGTTCACTTTTTATTAAAATTTAAACTTGAAATCTAGAAAATCGAGCAATATTTAATTATAGATTTGATTCGTTTCAAATAGGAAAGAAGTTATTTCCAAATATTAAAATCTTGTATCTACATTCCATGAAACAATAGTCAATATGTAAAATCAACTAAAGATAAGATTATTCTTTTATTTTTGTTTTATTCTTTTTAATAGTCTACAGAATTCGAAACCTTGTCTGGAAAATCGTATGTTCAACCTTGCTTTTGTTCTTCTAGTTGGGTGCTTTATTAAATTTTGTGTTAGCTCTTAGTCTATTGTATTTGGGTGGAGATGCAATTTAATTTTTTTTGCCTTTTCTATAAGTGTTTTCCATTTCATATGCTTGACAAAGTACAAATTTTTAACATAAAGTTACTCCTCGATTTGAATATCTTGGCATAAGTTTATGATTTGAGAGAGTGATATGCTGTTAAAGCTATTTTATAAATGTGCAATTGTGAATTTATTTTGCACAGTTAAGAAATAGGGGCAGATGGCAGGTGATAACAGTTCTAGGTCATTATCAAAAATATGATTTTTGACTTTATAAGTAAAAGATGACATTTTGTTGGTAACATGCCAAAATATAATTTTTCTCTATGTCATGAGTGTATTAAGTCTTTCATTAAATAAAAATTGAATTTTTTCTTTCTTTATGACATAGTTAAGACTTTCATGTTTTAAATGACTTAGATGAATTTTGAGATAGGTTGACATGTGATTTCCTTCCTTGGTTGACATGTGATTTCCTTCCTTTCCTTCTTGTTTTTATTACTATTTCCTTATGACATGTGACATAGGAAATTTAACATTTTTCTTCTTGTATCTTGAAGTCAGTTATAAAAATGTTGTTGGGCCAGGAGGAGTGCATATTCTAGAACTAACTTCTAAGCTCTGAAATGGTTGAATTTCATTACCTTCTAATGAAATGCTATATTAATGCAATATGAGTTGCATATGCCTTACTATCTACTCTGAGCTCATGTTTGCCTATGACTTTTTTACCTTACATATTTAAATAGAAGGACAAATCATATCACAACTAATGCTATTTGACATGATTTTCGGTCTTAAACCAAAGAGAAAATACTATTCCAGTAGATTTCACTTTTCTATGCAAAATCCTTATTACAGATAAGTACTTAACAAACAGATTCATGAGAAAGCATCTTGGAAAATTAGTGGTATGTGCTATTTTTTTCTTTATCAAAATCTGTTAATAAAATTATTTTCGTTCATTGAACAACATATATGTTTCAGTAAGTTTCATAATACACGGTAAAATTTAGATTAAATTTCTTATTTGCTCTGTTGTTGATCACCAGATAAAGGTTCCATTGCTTAGAAGATAGTATAGTGTGAGTTTATAGCTTGAGATAAGAACTAGAAGGGAAATGTAATCAATGTTACTTTTACTAGATATAACTGAATATGTTTCACGATCTTTTAGCTGCACAGACAATTTTACGTTCAAAATTTAATATTACTCATTCCACTAGGCTTACAGTAGAAATTCAGTCAAACTTGAAAAAGTCTTTTACACCTTCGAGGAAGCGTACCGGAGACCCTTTCGCTTAAAATCCCAGTTTGAATAAGCGTGAATTTTGAAAGACATTCACTTGCCATAGTTCTCTATGGTTATAGTAGACATTTCCTTTTTATATGCTTTGCTTTAGTACTTGGCTTAGGATCAATTCTTTTTCGTATGCATGCATATATACTTTTGTCCTTTATATTTTTAATAGCAAGGAGATAGTACTTCAACAATGGAGAAATGAAGTTTCTCACGGAGTAGCCTGAAGACATTAGAGTAACTTGAAGATATTGGAACAGTTTGAAGACGTATTGCTTTGGGTTTTTTCTTAAAATAGCGAAGGATAAGGTTATTCAATAAGTAGGAGTTCAAACACATTTGATGTTCCTTTTTCCATGTATATGTGCAATGAAAATGTATTATGGAGCGTAATGTACTTTATTGCAGACTATTTGGTAATGAAAAGGTTCTATACAAGTTTATTTAAGAATATCTGTGGTGTTCATTATATTGATAACACTATTGAAAAATTAGCAGGAATATTATTGGCTAGCACTATTATTATTTTTTTAAAGAAAGAGGCTTTGGTGGCGACTCTAACTGCCACAAAAAGAAAATCCTACTGTGGTAACAAGAAAAACGGTGAATATCATTTCTAGCGACTAGAGTCGCCACTATATGTCATTATTTAGTAGCGACCCACCTAAATTCAATTTTGTAAAACATGTTTTCGAGGCAACTTCAATCGCTACAAAATGTGTAGTATTTGTGGCGACTCTCTAGAGTCGTCACAATAAACGTTCAGTAACAGTAGTGCTTGGAGCGAGCCCACAGTCGCTGCTAAAAACATGTAGTGGCGACTTTCTTACCATTTGTGGCGATTTTAGCTACCACAAAAAGTCCGATTTCATGTAGTGAACCTCTACGCCTAGTTCGACTTCACAAAATTCCCGTTTTTAGGAAAAATTTTACGGGGCCTTACATTAAAGTCATATACTACGCTAATATTAATTACATTGTTGCGATTCATAGTTATATTGATATTCGCTGTTGAAGTGCTAGGAACATCTAATGCTTAGCTTTTTCGATTTTTTCATTAAGGTCATGTAGTGATTGTGTTCTACCCTTGTCATTAAAATGTTTATGGATTAATATGATTTTCTTATAATATTTTCTGTTATTTTTACTTGTATTATTGTTATACTTATTTTTCCTGGTATTATTGATAAGGAGGAAGTATTGATACTACTAAATCCGGTGAATTCAAATTTTCTTCCTCCTACTAAATCGTATACCGTTTTTTTTTTTAAGGAAATACATTAATTTGCTATACACATAAAATACAATGGAAATACAATATGATGTAAAGTCTTTTCAGCTTCCTCCGTATATAAACATGAATGCTTTCACGTAGCTCAATGCTTGGGAATAGGAAGAGCCTCTCCATATTTAATTTTCTGTTTTGGAGGGAAAATTGCAAGGCTAAATAATTAGGAGGTCGTTGATGTAATTTCACCCGTGTGGCCACAGTTGGGCCACATTAGTGTGGTCGTTTAGCACCTCTCAAAAAATATAATGAATCCAAGCAGGTGTTAAGTGGCCAAACCTAACAACACGTTATCGGAGGTTTTCTGCAGAAAGTCATTACCTTTTACTTGCCTAACATGGTAAGAACTAACAAATGTGCCAAGACTCTTCTAGCTAGTCTTCTTCACCTCTTTGGCGAAGATGTGGGAATTTAATAGAAAATTGAAAGTGTCCTACCGTTTACTGCGCTTCGTCAACAACACGGTTTTCCATTTTTGTGGCTTCAAATTTCTATATCGAGCAGTAATGATGTGACACTAATTAGAGGTCAAGCTGCCTATTGTGAACGACTTAAAAAAACATTATTCACAAGTAAGACTTTTATTCCTTTCAGCTTCCCTTTCTTTAACGTAAACGTCTTCAGCTCCGTAACTCTAGTTTCTCTTGATCTTACGAACATGTATTCAAATTTGTTCTTCACTTCTTGAGCATTTTAAGAATAATGCTTTTTCAAAATAAGTCGATTTCATTTTAGAAGCTGGACCAAATAGGCTATTCATTAACCGGATTAAAAGCTGAAATCGTAGAGGAACGGGTAAATAACAGACTGTACGAGATAACTCCTTTTTTCTTTGGGTGAAAGACTGAATGAGATGCCAGCATTAATGATTTTTGTAGAAACATATATCCAAGGAGTTTGAAACTTCAACAAAGCAGACATCAACACGACGTATTCCTTTAGGCGTCAATTAGAAGGCACGAGTAAACTTACTACAAACAAGAGAATCGATCAACGAAATAATTAGTAGTAATTTTTTCCTACTTGTATGATATAATTTTTCGACATAGGGTTCAGTTGAACTCCTTTCCCTTCATCTAGCTCCGCGTGGATTACAATTTCAAAATTCAAAAGTAAAAAAAAATAAAAGCAAATAACACTACCCACCCCACCCAAAAATAATAAAAAGTAAAAGGAACGACCAAACAACTAAAGTAAACTTGTGACCAGACATTAGATATTTGTCATGACCGCAAGTCATCTTAGGCTTCTCATTTTCATCACCTCCCTATATATATATATATTCAAGAAACCCCTTCACTCTCTTTCATGTTACAAACACAATTCTTAACCTTCAATTCTTCTTCCAACATTTCTCAACAACACAAAGCCTAACAAAATCACAAAACAGTTTTATTCCTAAAAAAGTAGCAATAGAACAAAGAAGGAAGAACAAATGGCCTCATACATGAAGTACTGCTCCATGATTCTTTTCTTTTCTTGCACCCTTTTCCTCCAAGGTGCATTAGGTATGGTTATATTCAATTTTATTTCCTCCATGCACGTGACGTTCTTATGATTGATCCTATTAATAGTACAGAGAACGAGCCTGTCATCTTGGTAGAGATGATTTTTTGCTTCATCAAACGTTTATCCTAATATTTAAAGCACAAGATACAGATAAAGAAATATATAAACTATCTTTCATACTTATATTCAGACCTCATGTTTTGACTATAAAAAATTTCAAACAAAGAAGTCTAATTTTTTTAATCGAAATGATTTATTTTGGGAATCTTGATCATACCATGCACGTTAATATATGATTAACATGTATATGTAGAAGCTAATATACATTCTTCTTTTTTGTTTCTTTGTTTTTTTAGGGGAAATCATTTGTGAAAACTTGCCAACAAATGTTTGTTCATTTTCGATCGCATCATCTGGGAAGAGATGTTTATTGGAGAACTCAGAGAATAAAGATGGAAAAATGGAGTATCAATGCAAGACATCAGAGGTTGTAGTTGGAAACATGGCAGAATATATTGAAACAGATGAATGTGTAAATGCATGTGGTGTTGATAGAAACTCTGTGGGGATTTCTTCAGATTCTTTGCTTGAGCCTCAATTCACTCAAAAACTTTGTTCCCCTCCTTGTTATCAGAATTGCCCTAACGTTGTTGATCTTTACTTCAATTTGGCTGCAGGAGAAGGTATTAATAAGATTCATTCTTTTTGCTTTTATTCCCTTCACCCTTTAGATCAATTTCACACTAAACGTAACAAATTCTTGGTTTTTTCGTCTCCTGTTTTTGTTGAATTATGTGACTCATCTAAAAGTTTACACCGCGAGAGAGAACACACTTTTCCTCTGTTTAATCATACATATATCACACAATTCTTTCAACCTACACTAAGCTCCCGTTTCGCCATAAATTTTAGCTTCTTATTTTTTTCAACAATGAATTTGAAAATATTGTTTGTTTATGGAATAATGATCAGTTTTTGCAAAAATTTGAATTTTTTTTTCAAGTTCACACAATCAAGTTAGGACAGTTTTTGCGCGAATTTTTTCTTTCACTCACAAAATTCTATTTTTTTTTCAAATAAAGTGCATGTCCAAACATAACTTCAAAAACTCTTTTTTTTAAGTTTCAAAATGAACATGTATCCAAAAGCTAGCTAAGATATTATTGTATGGCTGCATCACAGGATTTTGGCGTTTTGACCCGATCATGCTCAACAAAACTTATTTTACATTTCTTAGGTCCTTTTCCTTTCAAACGTTTGCAAAGATGTCCAAAAAAGTTTATGCTTTTCTTGCAAATCAAAATCTTAAAGTTGAATCAAAGAATATATATATCTTTTCTAGAAAAGCAATACATTGCACGTAGAAGTTTCAACTTTTATTTAGTCCGATGACTGTTAATGTTTTCTTTTTCACTAATGTTCCTTTTCTAAAAAAAAAAAAAAAACAGGAGTATATTTGCCAGATTTATGCAACAAGCAAAGGAGCAGCCCACACCGTGCCATGATTGAGTTATTGAGCAGTGGAGCTGCTATTGATGCCCCTGCCCCTATTGCTTCTGAAGATGAAGTTGTTGTTGAAGCTCCTGAAATTTCCCCTTCTTCTTTCTAATTTATATGAATACACCTTCTAAATTAACACTATCTATGTATTGTTCTAAGTAATTTTCCTTGGGATTTCATGCAAAGGAAATGCGAAACAAGTGTTTTTAATATTGTTACATATGTTATTGTAGTATAGTGAGAGAGCCAGAGAGGGAGCGATAGGATTTTGTGAGTTTATTGTTGATTTTCTTATATAGGGTTTATAGGAAATTGTTGCGAGAGAATCTGTTCACCAGTTTTTCTTCGCCTGAGACTTCAATAAAGATTTATCCTTTTTTATGTGTCTCTTACCATTTCTTTCCTTCACTTTCACACTCGGTTACTTCAGCTTTATTTATATGGAGAAGTGTCCGAAAGAATTACTATTCTCTCTGTTTTAATTTAAATGACACATTTTTCTTGTTAGTCCAAAAAAATAACATATTTTTATATTTTAAAATAATTTAATTTTAAATTTTTTATTTTCCACACTTTAAGTTATCCTCAATGAGAAACTTTTATAACCACGAAAACATGAGCCACAAATTTTTTACCCATTAAACTTTTAGGACCACATATTTCAAAAGTCTCTTTTTTTTTAACCTTAAATATTGTATCAAGTCAAACTACATCATCTAAATTGAAATGAATGGTGTATTACATACCTTTTGAATTTCTTTTCGTTATCTTTTTGTTGGNATATATATATATATATATATATATATATATATATATATATATATATATATATATATATATATATATATATATATATATATATATATATATATTTGACTGAAGGGGAACCTTCGCCGTAACTGGTAAAGTGGTTGCCATGTGACCAGGAGGTCATAGGTTCAAGCCGTGAAAATAGCCTCTTGCACAAATGCAGGGTAAGGCTGCGTACAATAGACACTTGTTGTCCAGCCCTTCCCCGGACCCGGCGCATAACGGGAGTTTAGTGCACTATGTATTTCCTTTTTTCTTGATATATTTGGCTAGTAGTGTAATTATTTTTTGTCGACCGGCCAAATAAATTAAAAGCCCAAGAAAAATGAAAAAGAAGAATTAAGATAAATAGTCGTTCACCCAACCGATTAAACCAAAATAGTCGGCCGATGTATAATATAATTGTAATTCATATATAAACAGCATATGACTTGTATATCAGCTAGGAAAAATAAATAACGAGTCCAACTAGCTATTTGGGTACGAAGCTAAGTGATTTAATGCTTGAACCTACATCTAAACGATACAAGGCAGAATTGCAACGATTAAGCGATAACTCTAAGTCTCTAATGCTCGTATTATATGTTGGTGTTATGGAAATAACTATATTGTGGATGACCATTTATTACTCCGTTATGGATAATCTTCCTGAAGAAGACTATCCGTTTGATACTCTATTGAAGTTTATCTACAAGCAGCTGATGCAGGCAGGTTGCAAGCGACTCAATGACATGATTTGCAGCAGCTTCTTATTAAACAGGCAGGTTGCAAGCAGCTCATGCATATAGGTTACAAGCAACTAAAGAAAAGCCTTGCAGCTGCTTCCTGAAAAGCTTCGCATCTGCTTTCTTTTTTCTATAAATAGAGGAGTTTTCAGTTCATTATGTACATCAATTTGAAGTTGAATAATATATCAGTTTCTCTCTATACTTGTCTTTACTTTACAGTCTTTATTTTATAATACCTTTACTTTACAGTCTTTATTTTATAACACGTTATCAGCACGAGACTCTGCCATCTTGAGCAAATACTTTGAAAGTATCAGAGGTACGAACTTTCTTTTTCTAAATAATGTTAAATCTTTCTAAACTTCCTAGATATATCGAGCAAAAGCTACATGTATTTGGTGTTTGATGCCGAAATTCATCTTGATGCGATGGGTCTGGCATACACCATCAAAGACAAAAATCAGGCATCAAATCAAGACCGTACCAAAGAAATGATATTCCTACGCCATCAAGGTGATGAAGACTTGAAAATGAAATATATCACTATTAAAGATCCAGTCATATTGTGGAATAATTTGAAAGATAGATATGACCACTTGAAGACGGTCGTCGTTCTTTCACATGCACGTTATGATTGGACTCATCTAAGGCTACAAGATTTTAAATGTATTAATGAGTATAATTCTACTATGTTCAGAATTATTTCCCAATTAAAATTATGTGTTGATAATATTACTGATCATGATATGTTGGAGAAACTTTCACCACTTTCATGCCTCGAATATGCTCCTGCAGCAGCAATATCGAGAGATGGGATTCAAGAAGTATTCTGAACTTATCTCACATCTTCTTGTAGCCGAGAAACATAATGGGATATTAATGAAAAATCATGAAAGCCGACCTACTGGTTCTTGTCCATTCACTAAAGTGAATGAGACGAACTTCCACTAAGCTAAGCGTGGAAGAGGTCGTGGCCCCAGTCGTGGTCATGGTCGTGGTATTGGAAGAAACTCTAATCATGGTAATAATAATGCACCAAAGAACCCTCCTCACCACCAGTAGTGAAAAAGGAAGGAACAAAAGCATGAAGTGGTGCATCAACAAATGCAGAAAATGCATGCTATAGATGTGGAGGAAAAGGGCACTGGTCACGTACCTGTCGTACGCCAAAGCACCTTGTTGAAATTTATCAAGCCTCCTTAAAGAAGACACAGAAAAATGCTGAAGCAAATTTTATTTCTAAAGATAATTTAGACTTCATGCATTTGGATGTAGCTGATTACTTTGCACTCTCAGAAGGAAACATGAGATCGGTGGTGAATCTGCAAAAATGTAAATATTTTAATTTTGGTTGTTTGTAATAGATAGTTATGGTTATGTAATTATTGTACATAAATAAAAGTTATGCTTTGATAATGATGTTTACTATAATATATTTTATTTATGTCATTTTAAAGAATATGGATAATCCTCAAATTATCTTTGGAGCAAAGACCAATCATGAAAATATTTGTGTAATTGTTAGTGGAACAACTCATGCCATATTCAAAGATTAGAAATACTTTTCTTATTTGCATAAGGAAAAATCAAATGTTTCAACAATTTCTGGTAATATAAGTTTAATTGAAGGCTCTGGAAGAGCCACTATATTTCTGTCTAAGGGAACAAAACTTATTATCGACAATGCATTGTTCTCCTCCAAGTCTCGAAGAAACTTGTTGAGTTTTATAGATATCCGCCGAAATGGGTATCATGTTGAGACGATAGATGAAATGAATATGGAATATCTTCGTATGACAAAGAATGTTTCTAGCCAGAATTGCATTGTATAAAAGTTATTGACTTTATCTTCTGGCTTATACTATTCAAAAATTAGTACAGTTGAAGCACACTCTATCGTAAACCAGAAGTTTGTGGATTCATATACTTTTGTGCTTTGGCATGGCGGTCTGGGCCATCCCGGATTAATAACGATGAGATGAATTACTGAAAATTTGAGTGGGCATCCATTAAAGAACCTGAAGATTCTTACAAATGATGAATTTTCTTGTGATGCTTGTTATCAAGGCAAAATGATCACTAGACCATCACTAATGAAGGTTGGCAATGAATCCCCTGTCTTTTTAGATCGTGTACATGGGGATATATGTGGACCTATTCACTCACCAAGTGGTTGTTTAGATATTTTATGGTCCTAATAGATGCATCTTCAAGATGGTCCCATGTGTGCCTACTATCATCTCGCAACCTGGCATTTGCAAAGCTACTAGCCCAAATAATTCGATTAAGGGCGCAATTCCCAAATTATCCTATAAAGTCTATTCGACTTGATAATGCTGGAGAATTCTCATCTCAAGCTTTTGATGATTATTTTCTATCAGTTGGTATAAAATTTTAACATCTTGTAGCTTATGTTCATACTCAAAATGGCCTTTTAAAATCATTTATTAAACGCCTGCAATTGATAGTAAGACCACTACTTATGAAAATAAAATTGTCCACTGCTATTTGGGGCCATGCTATCTTGCATGCAACATCACTTATTGGCCTCTGATCGACACATTATAATAAATATTCTCCATCACAATTAGTTTTTGGTCATGAACCAAATATTGCCCATCTACAAATTTTTGGATGTGTTGTATATGTGCCAGTAGCACCACCACAATGCAGTAAGATAGGCCTCCCAAAGAAGGTTAGGAATATATATTGGGTTTAAATTACCCTCTATTATTCGCTATCTTGAACCATTGACGAGAGATTTATTTACTACTCGATTTACAGATTGTCAATTTGATGAAACAAATTTCCCACAATTAGGGGGAGAGAAAAAGGAAATCAAAAGAGAAATTGTCTGAAAAGTTTTATCATTATCTCGTTTTGTTCCACGTACTCCTATATGTAATCAGGAGGTTCAGAAGATCATCCATTTACAAAATATAGCAAAACCAAATGCCAAACGTATTTACTGATTTGAAAAGGATAACTAAGTCACATATCCCTGCAGAGAATGTGCCTATCCGAATTGGTGTCCCAGCAGGACCATCTACTAGCATGAGAGCTGGTGAACCTAAAGCACTCTTGAAGCGTGGTAGGCCTTTGGGTTCTAAGGATTGAAATCCTCGAAAAAGAAAATCGACAAATGATCAAAACTATACTATAAGGGATCTCCTGAAGAGACCCAAGATCTGATTAGTTCTGAGATTTCTGATGAAATCAATGAACCTGAGACTCAAGTGAGCGAGGAACTTTTAATAAATTCTACTGGTGATGGGGTTAATTTAAATCGATCTGAAATAATGGTGGATAATATTTTTGCATATAATGTTGCACTTAACATTATGTAAGATAGTGAGGATTTTGAACCCCGATCTGTTGAAGAATGTCGACAAAGATCTGATTGGCCAAAATGGCAAGGGGCAATTCAATCAGAATTGAATGCACTTGCTAAAAGAGAGGTCTTTAGACCAGTAGCCCAAACACTTGCTGGTATAAAATCAGTTGGTCATAAATGGATTTTTGCGCGAAAAAAGAATGACAAAATGAAGTTGAAAGATACAAGGCTCGCCTTGTCACACAAGGATTCTCACAACGACCTGGAGTCGATTATGAAGAAATATATTCACCTGTTTTCGATGCCATAATATTTTGATATCTAATCAGTTTAGCCTTACGTGAAAGGTTTGAAATACATATGATGGATGTGGTTAAAGCTTATTTGTAATGACCCGACCGATCATTTTGAGCATTTGCACTTCACTAGGTAGTTTACGGGCATGAGTAGCTCCGTATGATGTATTATGACTTGTGTGAATAGTCGATTTCGGTTTTCAGGTTGTACGTAATCGATTTGGAAGAATGAACTTCATGATTAAAGCTTTAAATTAGAAGAGTTGACCAAGTTGGACTTTTTAGCATTTGGCCTCGGATTGGAGTTTTGATGGTTCCGTTAGGTCCGGATAGTAATTTTGGACCTGGGTGTATGCCCGGACTTGCAATTGAATATTTCTAGAAAGATTCGGCATTAATTGGCAAAAATTAGAATTTGAAGGTTTGGAAAAGTTCATTTAGTTTGATTTGAAGTGCGTTTCGTCGTTCTGATATTCTTATGCGTGATTTGAGGCCTCGATTAAGTTTTTGATATGTTATGGGACTTGTTGGTAAGTTCCTACGGGGTTTCAAAGGGCTCGGGTGAGTTTCAGATTGGTTTGGATTGTGTTGCGCTCGTTTTTATTATGTTTCGACGCTGTTTCTTCAAGCTTAAATGGTACCACAATGAACAAATGAGCTCCAATTTCTGTTTTGATTGAATTATTAGATCCGTATCGTAATTACAGATCTGTAGCAAAAAGAATCATTAAATTTGGACATCGTATGAAGATTTTATGATCATATTACTAAGAACTGGGTAGCCAGATTTTTCAGATTAATTACGAAATTACCATTGATTTCGTATTAAAAATCTGCACTATTTCCAAATATTAAAACCAACATATCTCCTTCAATATAAGGTCAAATAGAGTGATTCAAGAGCCTAACTTGACTAGAATTTTACAAGAAATCCATTGGAGGCATCAAAGTGAGTTTTGTGATCTTTTGGTACAAGAAACGAGGCAGAACACTGTTAAAACGAGGGTTTTATTTATTTAACGTATTTTGAGTTGGGGAGCTCAGAATTGGGCAATTTTCAAGGCTATTTTCACCATATAAATTAGGGTAAGTGTTCTTTACTCGATTTTGGTTATATTTCGTGAATCTATCTTCGATTTTAGCTTTGGTTGATGAATTTTTAAAGAGGAAATTAGGAGTTTTGGCCTAAAGTTTCATCATATGAAATTTTGAGTTTTGAACATCGATTATGAGTCGGATTTGAGTGAAACTAGTATGGTTGGACTCGTACTTGAATGGATTGACGGATTTTATGAGTTTTGTCGGGTTCCGAGGTGTGGGCCCAGGTTGGGGGTTTAGGCCGATTTTGGGATTTTGATTAAAGATTCGACCTTTATCGATTGAGTTTATTTTCTTTGGAATTATTTGATGTATTTGAGTTGCTTTTTGATAGTTTCGAGTCGTTCGGAGGATGGTACCCGCCGGATGGAATTTTTGGAGCATCGTTTGGCTTGCTGGGTATCGGAATTGGTTTCTTTGAGGTAAGTAACTCTTCTAAACTTAGTGTTGAGCGTATGAAATCTCGAATTACGTGTTATGTGATTGGTTTTGACGTGACATACATGCTAGGTCACGGACGTGTGGGCGTACACCTTGTGAATTATGACTCTGTTATTTTCATGGCACTGTATAATGGCCCTATCTTGTTGTTATTTGTATTGTCACCATGTGATAAAGTAATTGAGCTGTCAGTCATGCTAGATATCATGTTAGACTTTATGCCTATGCTGTTGGGACCCATAGTGGTCATTTCTTACTGTCATCTTACTTATTTTACTGATATGTTCGTGCTCAGTCATATCCATGCATTCATATCATATCTCAGTCTCAGTTGTTATTTATTGATATATCATATCATTGTTGTCAGGCTAGTTTCATGACATTGAGAGCCTGAGAGACTGGAGAGATTGATGACTGAGTGAGGCCGAGGGCCTGATGGTGAGGATGTTTATGGGATCGGGCTGCACGCCGCAACATGTTTTACTGATTTATGCCACGATTGGCTTGTTATAGCTCTTGGGCTGAAGAAGCCCCTCCGGAGTCTGTACATACCCCCAGTGCTCGCAGGTACCTACCGAGTGCCAAGTGTCGGGTGCCGAGTGATTGGGAGTTTTGAGTGACTGTGAGGACTGAGTGACTGGGAAGACTGAGTGAATTGATACTCTGAGGGCATGCATATGGTTTTATCACTGAGTTGCATCGCATTTGATATACACACTTGACATATATGCATAGAGATGCATTTTTTCCTCATGTTGTACGGCATCACGTCATTCATGACCTCTCATACATATTGAATATAGGCATAGAGATGTACTTTCCTCATGCTATCTGAAAATGAAACATTTACCTAATGAAAAGTTTTTTGGGAAAAACTATAGTTTTCAAGGGAGATTACAGTTTTCGATAAAAGACTTGGGTTTTTCACTGTTATATTTGAAAAACGAAACTATTTTGTGAAAATATAAAAAGCCGGAGCATTTTATCTCTAAGCTACTTCTTTATTTAATTGCTTTACATTGTTATAAACTACTGTTGGTTATTGGTGTTGGACCCGACCTATGTTCCAGTTCGTCACTACTTTCAACCTAAGGTTAGGTTTGTTACTTATTCAATAGATGGGGTTTGTTGTACTGATACTACACTTCTGCACATTGCGTGCATATGTTGGCTGTTGTTATTGCTGTGTTCGATGGTTGCTGGATTTGATGAGGTACCTGCGTCCTTGTGGTAACTGCCTCTTTTGTTCGGGGTAGCCTTAGATTCTAAAACTATGTTTATGTACTTTCAAACAGACGATGAATTATTTCATTTCAGTTTTGTAAATTCTATTCTTAAACGCTCATGATTTATACTACCAGTCCTTGGGAAAGGTTTAAGTTTGGATAATTTCTTTGTTTGATTGTATTATTATTATTATTGGAATTGGGCAGTTATTAGTTGGCTTACCTAGCGGGTTGGGTTAGGTGCCATCACGACTGATGGATTTTTGGGTCGAGACATTATCTATACGGGTCACTTGATAATGAGATTTACATGAAAATCCTTGAAGGATTTAAAATGCCTGAAGCAAATTCAAAATCTCGAGAAATGTATTCAATCAGATTACAAAGATCTTTATACGGTTTAAAGCAATCTGGGCGCATGTGGTGCAATCGCCTTAGTGAATATTTGTTGAAAGAGGGTTACATAAATGATGTTATTTGTCCATGTATTTTATAAAGAAAATGGCATCAGAATTTGTTATACTTGTTGTTTATGTTGATGACATAAATCTTGTTGGAACTCCAGAAGAGCTCCAAAAGGAAATTGAATATCTTAAGAAAGAATTTGAGATAGATCTTGGAAAGACAAAACATTGTATCCAATGAAATAAAAATGAAGTAAAAAAACAGCTACGTGAGGTGATGACTACAACAACAATTTCTCTCTTTCATATTTTTCCTTGAGTCGTGGGTTTTCAGAAATAAGTTTTTTATTTTCATAAGATATGAGTAAAATTTATGTACGTACTATTCTTGCTAAATTTTACTTGTGAGATTATACTATATCTGTTATTTTTATTGCTATTATTATTATTATTATTATTATTATTACTATTATTATTATTATTATTGAATAAAGAGAATATAAATATAAATGTTGGACTATAAATTGAACATTTAACAGACGGGATCTTTATACATCAATCTGCCTATACAGAAAGGGTCTTAAAACGCTTTTACATGGACAAAGTGCACCAATTGAGTACACCAATGGCTGTTCGATCACTTGAAGTAAATAAGGCCCGTTCCGACCTCCAGAAGAGGATGAGTAACTCCTTGGTCCTGAAACACCCTATCTCAGTGCAATTGGTGCACTTATGTATCTTGCTAATGCTACAAGGCCTGACATAGTATTTTCTGTTAATTTACTAGCAAGATATAGCTCTTCTCCTACGCGGAGACATTGGAATGGGATTAAGCATATTTTGTTATATTTAAAGGGAACTATTGGTATGAGTTTGTTTTATGCTAACAAAGATATGCAGATCTTGTTGGTTATGCAGATGCAGGTTGTTGATACCCAATTTTTTCCAAAATATTTTTTAAAATTGCATATATACCTACAAAATCATGCATTAGTAGTAATTGCTATTTTTTCCATAATTTTTCTTCATTTTATTAATTTGTCCAGTATTTTGTTTTCGATAAATAATTACAAAATTGCATCACAAAGGATTTCAAAAATATTTCTTGATTTAATTTATTATTTATGGTCCTATTATAATGACATGACCGGTCGTTTTGTATTTTAGGACCCCGTGCCTCTAAATGAGACTCCCCGTAGTTGCTTCTACTAATTTATGACTTACGGGGATGGGTGGTTCGAGGTTTGGGGGAGTTTGGAGTGGTGTAGGAACACTTAGTTCCTTAAGGTTGTCCTTAAAGGCTAAGTTTGACTTCAGTTAACATTTTTATAAAACGACCCCAAAATCGAGATTCGAAGATTCAGGTAGGTTCATATGATGATTTCGGACTTGGGCGTGTGTTCGAAACGGGTTTTGGATGACCTGAAGGGTTTCGGCGCCAAATAGTGATATAAGAATTTCCTTAAGTTCAAATTGAGGATTGGAAGTGTTTTTGTGTTATCGAGATCCAAATGGAATTTCGAGATCGGGAATAGTTCCGTTATGTCATTTATGACTTGCTCGCAAAATTTGGTGTCATTCTGAGTAGTATAGATAGGTTTGGCGTATTGAAAGAGAATTCAAGAACTTGAAGTTCTTAAGTTTGATCCAATAGGTTTTGGGGTATGATTTTTAGATTTAGCGTTGTTTCGGACGTTCTGAAGGCTCGAGCGAGTCTGTATTATGATTTAGGACTTGTCGGTATATTTGGACGGGGTCTTGGGTGGGCCTAAATGCCATTCGAGCATCGAGCGAGGCAAAGACCAGCCTAAAATGACTGTTGGTGCACCATCTCTGGTGCGACCGCACCTGCAGAGGTCAAGTCGCAGGTGCGACTCCTGAGGGAGCTGCCCATTTTTGCATATGTGGACCCCTTTTCGCAGAAGCGTAGCCGTAGGTGCGGACTCCGGTCCGCAGGTGCGAAGCCAGGCCCCCTTCCCCTTCTCCGCAGGTGCGAGATTTTTCTCGCAGGTGCGGTCCTCGAGCCACAGGTGCAGAAAGCCTGTAGGCAGTGAGTTTCGTTTTAAATACGGGACTTAGCCATTTTTGAACACCATTCTTCTTCTTTGGGCAATTTTGAGAGCATGCAAGGAGGGTATTCGACCTAGCTACTTTGAGGTAAGTAATTCCTTCTATAAATTTAGCTTTATACTTGAATTCTTAGGTAGATTAACACAACAATTAGTAGAAACCATGGGTTAGAGTAAAACCTAGGTTTTTGACAAAAATGGGAAATTACCAAGAAATTTGTTAAGGAATCAAACAAAAACTATATAATATTGATCCTTAGGCCATGGGTGATAGTTTCCTTCAAGAATTTTCGGAATCTGAGCATGTGGGCCCGGAGGTGTATTTTAGGATTTTCCCAATTTAGGTTGAAATGATCATTTAAGTAGGAGAATTAAGGACTTTGGAGTATAAACTGATGTGTTTATGCAATATTTGACTAGTTTCGAGTCCTTGGGCGACGAATTGGAGTTTTGGGCGCATTCCTAACCCGGGAAGTAGGCTTGACTCGAGGTAAGTCTCCTTTCTAAACTTGTAAGAGGAAATTTTCCCCATAGGTGAATTAAATGATTATGTGTTATTGTTGTGGGGGACTACGTACGTGCGAGGTGACGAGAGCCCGTGCGTAGTGACTATTATTGTTATGTCTGGGTAGTTAGGCCCACACCATGCCATGTGAATTCCATTAACTGGAGTTATGTGCTTTGTAACTTCATTGTATGCAACTTTGTTTTAAGAAAACCGAGAATTTGATGTTTTAAAAGAATTGTTATTTGAAAAGGATCGAAAGAAAGATGTTGTGTTTGCATGCGACCGCTCAATTTACATCCCGCGAGCAGAGTGATTCTTTCCCCCACTCTCATGGGAGCGGTCCGTACGCCACGGTAGGTTGATAAATGCATCTATGGTTTGCGTCGTTCGACCCTTCAGTAGTGCACATTTATTATTATTATGTTGGCCCAGGACGGATGTCCTTATTCCACTATGTGCAGGCTATTTGCCTGATGTTGTTTATGACTGTTGAGCTGTGAAATATCCTGGAAGATCGAACTGAAAACTTGTGAATTGATGCTTCACTACATATTTGGATTTTATTACGATTCGATATTTATTTCCTTACTAACCATGTTTACTTGTTGTCCTCTTTTGAATTATCACCTAAATATGTTGTTTGGACCCTAGTAAGTGTCAAGTCGACCGCTCGTCACTACTTCTTCGAGATTAAGCGGGATACTTACTGGGTACATATTATTTATATACTCATGCTATGCTCTGTACTTAATTGTACAGGTTCTGAGGTAGGTGCATCTGGGTTCCAGTCCGGAGCTCGTTCCTGAGTTATATTGGTCGAGGCTTCACGGTGAGCTGCTCTTCTTGGCGACTTCCAGCAGCACTTTGGAGCTATTCTTTTGTTATTTCTGTCTATACTTACTCATAGAGTAGGACAAACTTTCATTCTTTTGATATTATGCTACTAGATGCATGTAGACTTGTGCCACTAGTTCCTGGCACACACACGCTAGTAGACTTTATTTTGGAATGTAATCATTAATTATGACTTCACTATTATTTATTTTGCATAAAATTGCCTAAGTTATCCGTTTCTACTTAATGTCTCAAAACTAAGTTAAGCAAGTGTTGAAAAATATTTTTGGTAAACTACATGAAACTCACTAGTAGATAATGGTTGGCTCGCCTGACTGCGGTGTTGGGCGCCATCGTGACCTGGGTTAGGATTTGGCTCATGGCACCTATTAAGTCCAAATTATTCCATAAATAGCCAAATTGGTACTTTTTGGCTATAATTGCAATAACTTTGCAATTATAGCCCAAGCATATAATTTTGTACTATTTTTTACCAGAAATTAGTCATTTGTATTTTTAAATACTTAATAATCATTTAAAACTATTTTCTATGCATTAAATTCATTTTTTATAATTATTAGCTATTTTACAAATTATTTTAATTAACTTAAATTAGGTATTTAACAAATAGCCTATTCTATTTCAATTTTATCCTAATTAGACCATCCCAAACACCTAACTATACCTAACAGACCCCAAGCCCAACTAAATATACCCGCCCAATGCTGATTTAATCTTGTCCGTTGATTAATTTTGATCAACAACCCGGATTTAACCTTTCCTAATTTAACCTAACATATACCCCCCCAAACCCCTCTCATTCTCTCATCCTCACCCGGCGTCACTCCCTCACTCTTTCTCAAACTCCCTCTGCCTAACCATGGCTTCCACCCGCCATTGCTGGCTCGCTGTTGATTATGTTGGTTCTCACCACCACCCCTAGCCTCAATGGCTCCTTCATGACTGTATTCATGCCATCTCTGAGGTCCTCAAGGGACTAGTGGTCGTTCACCTACCCCTTGGGCCTATGCTCTCCATTCTCAGGCCGACATGACCTGATTGAGTAAGATATTTCTATTTTCCGACTAAACCTATGGTTTCTAAGCCGGAATCTCTCTATCTTTGGGTTGTTCCTCTCCAAAACCCTAATTTTATCTCTTGAATCTCTAGATCTGTAATAGATTTGAGAGTATTTCGAGTTATTTTACTGTTTTTCTATGAAAACCTTTCTGTTTTTCGAAGCATCTCTTCATCTTCATGACTAGGATTTCTAAAACCTTTCTTCAAAAATAATTCTCACTGATTTTCTAAGTGTTATTCCTTGATTCTTATGTGTTTGATTTATTTGTTAAGCTTCCTTTTAATCCCAATCGGTTTTGTTAAAAACCACTAATTTTTGAGCTTTAGTTTTGGGTTCTGAGTTCGTATTTACTGTTCGTTCACTCAACCTGTCTGTATGTTTGATTCTCATAAATTTTCTTCGATTAATTTGAGTATTTTGTGGTTTTCGCCCTGGTAACATCTCATTAGGGTTTCTGATTTTGTTCTGCCTGTTTTTACTCTGTTTATTTGTTTATTCTTGGAAGTTTATAATATCTCCCTTAAAATTAATATTACTTTGATTCTTTGAACCCTGATTTCCTGGGTTGATACTTGTATGCCTATTTCTGATTATTTCCCTTTTTTATGACTTTTAAATTACTGCTTGATTTTTTACGACTGATTGTATTATTTGCTGACTCTTAATATTGTTTCCTTAATTAGAATTTTATGAACCTAACCCTAAGTACATGTTCTATACTTGTACTGTGTTTGAATTATTTCCTTAGATGTTATACTCCAGCTATATATGATTTCTTTTCTTATTTGTTACCTGTCTTTCTACCATTTGAACTGATTCCCTTGATTAAGGGAAGACTTGGATTGATTTTACTCTAATTGATTTCAAGTTCTATAATTACTAAACAATTTGACTCTTACCTTATTTGACCTAGCTTTCAAACTACTATATATACTGCTTTTTTCTACTCTCATTACACAGTCTTCTACACACACAGTCTTCTGTTATTCCTTGAGACTTCTATGCTTATGCTTGTTATGTGCCCACCTTGGGTGATGTATCTGTCCACAAACCCCTTACCCCTGTGTGAAGGACTGTTGTTTGAGTGTCGCTGAATCTGTTATGTTCTATAGTTTATCTACTGTTTATTTAATTACCTTACTCTTGTTCGAACTATTTTACTACTGAACCATTTCATACTTTTATAAACTTCAAACTGAGTCTTTTCTACACTATTTTATACCAAAGCATTTTCAAAACCATGTCAAGCACTCTCACTTTACTCTTAGGTCCTTAAGTTCTGCCCCTGCAGTGTGTGACTGCTTTGGGATTCCTATGAGATCCCTCTGAACTCTGATGCACTGAGGTTGGCTCTTCGACACTGCACTTACTCAGTTCTGGCTATGAAATCTGGGTGTGAGCATTGCCTGGGATCCTTGAGGTCCTTAGGGAACTCTGACACACATGGACATGAGGAAGGCTATGAAACTTTGACAGTTAAGGTTATGAACACCTGGTATATATGGGCCTGCTCAGGCTCCCTACAGTTTAACTTCTTCTTTTATATCTATTTATGTAATTCATTCATCTACTGGTCTGTGATAATTATTTGTAAATAAATATTGGGGATGGCTAGTGAAATGGGAGGGTAGCCATATAGTTCTGTTAACATCATCGGGTAGAAATCATGTTTTAAGTTTTACTTGTTTCTATCTGCATTAAAATCCATGTTTTAGGACCAGCATGTTCATTCAAACCATGCCAATCATGCACTAGATACCATGTTCTTAGGATTTCATGTCTACTGTTTCAGCATCTCATCCATGCTTTATGTTTATCGCTTAGAAATCCTGCTCCTAGGACAATAAACAACGTTAACATAAAAGTTGTTACTCCTGTGCATTCAAAATCATCGCCATGTAACTCTTTGTGCATTTTAGATTCATGCCTTTAGGAATTCTGTGTATCCTGAAATTGTGTCTTAATCATCCTGCATTTATGTGTGCATATTAGATATCCTGCTCTAGGATTTCGTTTGCATCTGCTTAACCACGCCTAGTTTAACTACTAACTCACGAAAAAGATAAAAACAGTGTCACATCTAATTGTCTTGCTCTTAATAAAACTAGTAACAATCTCTACATTCTCGTATCACCTAGAACAACATGCTTTTAGGTAAAACAACTTATGTACTATTTTTTTAATAATTCTGGTAATTATTATGCACAATCCCACGCCTAGGCAAGCCTTAGGTAATCAATCTCTTTAAAAGCTGGAACACTGTTTGGTTGTGTTTACTTTTTGAAGACACAGGTTTTAAAATCAATAAGCAAACTGATTAGGTCCGTCACGACCCAAATCCTAAACCAGGTCGCGATGGTGCCCAACACCGCAGTCAGGCAAGCCAACCATTATCTACTAGTGAGTTTCATGTAGTTTACCAAAAACATTTTTAAAACACTTGCTTAACTTAGTTTTGAGACATTAAGTAGAAACAAATAACTTAGGCAACTTTATGCAAAATAAATAACCATGAAGTCATAATTAACGATTACATCCCAAAAATAAAGTCTACTAGCGTGTGTGCCAGGAAGTAGTGTCACAAGTCTACAGGCATCTAGTAGAATAATATCAAAAGAATAAAATTTTGTCCTACTATCTGCGTAAGTATAGACAGAAATGGCAAAAGAATAGCTCCAAAGTGCTTCTGGGAGTCGCCAAGAGAAGTAGCTAACCGTGAAGCTTCGACTAGGTATAAATCAGAAACAAGATCCGGACTGGTACCCAGATGCACCTGCCTCAGAACCTGTACAATTAAGTACAGAGCGTAGCAAGAGTACATAAACAATATGTACCCAGTAAGTATCCCGCCTAATCTCGAAGAAGTAGTGACGAGAGGTCGACTTGACACTTACTAGGGTCCAAACAGTATATTTAGGTTATATTTTAAAAGAGGACAACATGTAAGCATAGATAGTAAGGAAATAAATATCGAATCGTAATCGAATCCAAATACGTGGTGAAGCACCAATATACAAATTTTCGGTTCGTTCTTCCAGGATTTTTTCACAGCTCAACAGCCATAAAAAAAATCAGGCAAATAGCATGCGCATAGTGGAATAAGGACATCCGGCCTGGGCCAACATAATAATAATAACTATGCACTGCCGAAGGGTTGAACGGCGCGAACCATAGATGCATCTACTAACCTGCCGTGGCGTACGGACCACTCCCATGAGAGTAGGGGAAAGAATCACTCCGCTCGCGGGATATAAATTGCGAAGAGGTCGCATGCAAACACAACATATTTCTTTAAATCCTTTCAAAATAACAATTCTTGTGAAACACCAAATTCTCGGTTTTCTTGAAACAAAGTTGCATACAATGAAGTTACAAAGCATATAACTCAAGTTAATGGAATTCACATGGCATGGTGTGGGCCTAACTACTCGGACATAATAATAATAGTCACCACGCACAGGATCTCGTCACCTCGCACGTACGTATTCCCCCACAAACAATAACACATAATCATTTAATTGACCTATGGGGAAAGTTCCCCCGTACAAGGTTAGAAAGGAGACTTACCTCGCGTCAAGTCTACTTCCCGGGTCAAGAATGCTCCCGAAACTCCAAATTTGTCGCCCAAGGACTTGAAACTAGTCAAATATTGCATAAACAATTCAGTCTATACTCCAAAGTCCTTAATTCTCCTACTTAAATGATCATTTCAACCTAAATTGGGAAAATCCTAAAATACACCTCCGGGCCCACATGCTAGGATTCCGGAAATTTTTGAAGAAACCATCACCCATGGCCTAAGGATCAATATTATATAGTTTTTGTATGATTCCTTATCAAATTTCTTGGTAATTTCCCATTTTTGTCAAAAACCTAGGTTTTTCTCTAAACCCATGATTTACACTAATTTGATGTGTTAATTTACCTAAGAATTCAAGTATTAAGCTAAATTTATAGTAGGAATTACTTACCTTACAGTAGCTAGGTCTAATACATTCCTTGCATGCTCTCAAAATTGCCTAAAGATGAAAAATAGTGTTAAAAAATGGATGTCTCGTATTTAAAACGAAGCTCACTGCCTAAAGGCTTTTCGCACCTGCGGCCCTAGGACCGCATCTCTGGAGAAAGGGAAGGGGGCCTGACTTCACACCTGCGGAGCGGAGTCCGCACCTACGGCTCCGCTTCTTTGAAAAGGGGTCTGCATCTGCGGAAATGGGCAGCTCCCTCAGGAGTCACACCTGCGAGGCTGGGACCGCAGAAGCGGTCTCGCACCAGATCTGGTGCACCAGCAGTCATTGAAGGCTAGTTTTTGCCTCGCTCGATGCCTGAATGGCATCTGGGCCCACCCGAGACCCCGTCCAAATATACCAACAAGTCCTAAATCATAATACGGACTCGCTCGAGCCTTCGGAACGTCTAAAACAACGCTAAATCTAAAAATCATACCCCAAAACCTATTGGATCAAACTTAAGAACTTTAAGTTCTTAAATTCGCTTTCAATACGCTGAACCTACCTATACTACTCGGAATTACACCAAATTTTGCGAGCAAGTCATAATTGACATAACATAACTATTCTTGGTCTCAGAATTCCGTTTTGATATCGATAACACAAAAACACGTTCCAAACCTCAAGTTTGAACTTAAGGAAACCTTAATTCACTATTAGGCGCCGAAATGCCCCCGGGTCATCCAAAACCCGTTCCGAACACACGCCCAAGTTCGAAATCATCATACAAACCTACCGAAACCTACAAATCTCGATCTCGAGGTCGTTTACTAAAAATGTTGACCGAAGTCAAACTTGGCCTTAAAGGCCAACCTTAAGGAACGAAGCGTTCCTATACCACTCCAAACTTCTCAAAACCTCGAACCACCCGTCCCCGCAAGTCATAAATCAGTAAAAGCAACTACGGGAAGTATCATTTAGGGGCACGGGATTCTAGAACGCGAAACGACCGGTCGGGTCATTACATTCTCCACCTCTTAAACAAACATTCATCCTCTAACGGGTCTAGAATCATACCTGGAGTGCTGAATAAGTGTGGATATATGCTCCGCATGTCCTCCTCGGACTCCTAAGTCACCTCCTCGACTGGTTGGCCCCTCCATTGGACCTTTATGGCGGAAACCCTCTTGGACCTCAACTGGCAATCCTGCCATTCAATAATAGCAACTGGCTCCTCCTCGTAAACCAACCTCTCATCCAACTAAATGGTGCTGAAATCTATCACGTGAGAGAAGTCGACGTGGTATATCCGGAGCATGGACACATGAAAGACCGGATGAACCCCTGATAAACTGGGATGTAAATAAAGCTCGTAAGCAACCTCCCCAACTCGTCTCAACACCTCAAATGGGTCTATAAACCTTGGGCTCAACTTGACCTTTTTCCCAAACCTCATAATACCCGTCATCGGTGAGACCTTCAACAGAACCTTATCGCCCTCCATAAATGATACATAACGCGCCTTCTAATCCGCGTAACTCTTCTGTTTGGATTGTGCTGTGCGAAGTCTATCCTGAATCAACTTCTCCTTCTCCAAAGCATCCTTCACCAGATCGGTGCCATATAGCTTAGCCTCGCCAGGCTCAAACCACCCGATGGGAGAACGACATCGCCGACCATACAAGGCCTCAAATGGAGCCATATCAATGCTAGGACTGATAACTATTAATTATAAGCAAATTCGGCCAAAGGCAAGAATTCGTCCCACTGTCCTCCAAAGTCAATCACGCATGCCCTGAGCATGTCCTCTAATATATGAACTGTCCGCTCCGACTATCCATCGGTCTGAGGGTGGAATGTTGTGTTGAGCTCTACCCGGTGCCTAACTCACTCTATACGGCTCTCCAGAAGTGCGAGGTGAACTGAGGACCTCGATCTGATACAATGGACACGGGCACACCGTGCAACCGAACTATCTCCCGAATATAGATCTGGGCCAACCTCTCAAAAGTATAAGGAGTAGCTACCAGAATGAAATGTGCCGACTTGGTCAACCTGTCCACAATGACCCAAACCGTATCAACCTTCCGCAAAGTCCAAGGCAATTCAACTACGAAGTCCATAGTGATGCGCTCCCATTTCCACTCGGGTATAGGCATCTGCTGAAGTAGGCCTCCTGGCCTCTGGTTCTCATACTTAACCTGCTAAATTTAGACACCTAGCCACATACTCCACTATGTCTTTCTTCATCCGCCTCCACTAGAAATGCTGCCTCAAATCACGATACATCTTCGTAGCACCAGGATGAATATAATACCGTGAACTATGGGCCTCCTCTAAAATCCTCTCCCTCAGGCCATCAACATTGGGGACACATAAGCGACCCTGGAGTCTCAGAACACCATACTCACCAATAGAAGCCTCCTTGGCACCACCCTGTACCACTGTCCCCCGGAGAGCCACCAAGTGCGGATCATCATACTATCGGGTCTTGATCTCCCACAATAATGAAGACTGAACCACCACACGTGCGAGAACTCGGCTGGGCTCTGAAAGGTCCAACCTCACCAGGCGATTAGCCAAGGACTGAATGTCCAAAGCTATAGGTATCTCCTCTACTGAAATGAAATCCAAACTACCCATACTCTCCACCTTCCTGCTTAAGGCATCTGCAACCACGTTTTTCTTGCCCGGATGATAAAGAATGGTGATTTCATAATCCTTCAGCAACTCAAGCCACCTACGCTGACTCAAATTAAGATCCCTTTGCTTGAACAAGTGCTGCAAGCTGCGGTGATCTGTATAAACCTCACAAGGAACCCCATACAAGTAGTGCCTCCAAATCTTCAGAGTATGAACAATCGCCGCCAACTCCAGATCGTGCACAGGTTAATTATTCTCATGAACCTTCAGCTGTCGTGAAGAATATGCAATAACTCTCCCCTCATGTATCAACACACAACCCAAACCAACACGTGAATCGTCGCAATAAACTATATACATCCCAGAATCAGAAGGCAACATTAGAACTGGTGCTGAGGTCAATGTTGTATTGAGCTTCTGAAAGCTCGCCTCACACTGGTCGGACCATCAGAATGGGGCATTCTTCTGAATCTATCTAGTCAGAGGAGTTGCAATGGATGATAAACCCTCCACAAATCGGCGATAATAACCTGCTACACCCAAGAAGCTCCTGATCTCTGTAGCTGAAGTAGGGCGTGGCCAACCCTGAACTGCCTCAATCTTCTTAGGATCAACCTTGATACCCTTTCCGAATACCACATGCCCCAAGAATGCCACAGAATCCAACCAAAACTCACACTTGGAGAACTTATCATACAACTTCTATTCTCGCAAAGTCTGGAGCACAACTCTCAAATGGTGCTCATGCTCCCCCAGGCTACGTGAGTAAATCAGAATGTCATCAATGAATATGATGATAAAAGAATAAATATATGGCATGAACACTATGTTCATCAAGTCCATAAATGTTGTTGGGGTATTAGTCAAGCCAAAGGACATCACCAGGAACTCATAATGACCATATCTCGTACGAAAGGCCGTCTTCAGAACATCCGAGTCCCAAATCTTCAGCTGATGGTACCCCGATCTCAAGTCAATCTTAGAAAACACCCGAGCACCCTACAACTGGTCAAACAAATCATCGATATGCGGTAATGGGTACTTGTTCTTGATGGTGACCTTGTTCAACTAGAAGTAGTCAATACACATTTGCATAGTCCCATCCTTGTTTTTCACAAATAACACTGGAGCACCCCAAGGCGATACACTCAGTCTGATAAACCCCTTAGCCAACAACTCCTCAAGTTTTTCTTTCAATTACCTCAATTCCTTCGAAGCCATACGGTATGAGGGAATAGATATAGGTTGGGTTCCTGGAGCTAAGTCAATGCAAAAATCAATATCACGATCCGGTGGCATGCCTGGAAGGTCTGAAGGGAATACATCATCAAACTCTCGAACTACTGGCACTGAATCAATCGTCGGAGACTCGGCGGTGGTGTCCCGCACATACGCAAGATAAGCCAAACAACCCTTCTCGACCATATGTCGAGCCTTCAGGAAAGAAATAACTCGACTAGCGGCACTAACTGAGGAACCTCTACAATCCAATATCGGCAATTCGGGCATGGCTAGAGTAACAGTCTTGGCATGGAAATCTAGAATGGCATGATAGGGAGACAGCCAATCCATGCCCAGGATGACCTCAAAATCAACCATATCAAGCAACAAGAGGTCCGCTATGGTCTCGAACCCACAGAATGTAACCACACAGGATCGATAAATCCGGTCCAAAACCACAGAATCGCCCACGGGAGTGGAGACATAAACATGGGTACCCAAGGACTCACAAGGAATATCCAAGGAAGGAGCATATAAGGCTGATACATATGAATAAATGGACCCTGGATCGAATAATACCGATACACCTCTACCGCATACTGAAATAATACATGTGATCACGACATCTGAGGCCACTGTATCTGATCTGGACGGAATAGCATAGAATCTGGCTGGAGCGCCGGATGACTGACCTCCACCAGAATAAACAGGAGCTGACTGGGCTCCCCTGCCTGGCCTCCACCTCTGGGACGACCCCTACCAGCATGTCCTCCACCTCTGGGTGGCCGAACCGCTGCTGCTGATCTCATAGGTTGGTGAACCTGCTGCACTGTCTTGCCCCGAAGCCTGCGACAATGCCTCTTCATGTGACCTGGATCCCCACACTCATAACAACCTCCCGGTACCATGGCCTGCTGCCCTGAAGAAGAACCCTGAATGGTTGGAGGGTGATGTGAACTATCGGGCATAGCACTAAAGTAAGGGCTGGAAGACCCATGGTGACCAGAATACCCGCCGAAGGAACCCTGAATAGCTGGAGGGCGGTAAGAACTCTCCGGCATGGCGCTGAAACAAGGCCTCGCTGGAACACCTCGTAGAGGTGGTGGGGGTGCTGAATATGGGGGCCTACTGGGCTGGCCCCTACCAAACTGACCTCTGCCCCTAGCTGGAGCACCTCGAAAATCCCCAGAAAATATATCTCTCTTATCCTGTTGCCCTTGCTCTCTTCTCCTCGACCGATAACCCTCGATCCTGCTAGAAATCTCTACCACAAGCTGATAAGGAGTCCCCATCTTCACCTCTCGGGCCATGCTGGCCCTAATACCTAGATGCAACCCAGCTAAAAATCTCTCCACTCTCTCTGCGTCAATAGTAAGTATCATGAGTGCATGACGAGACAGCTCAGAAAACCTAGCCTCGTAGTCGGACATTGACATCTGGCCCTGCTCCAGCTGCTCAAACTGATACCGCAACTCTTACCTCTCAAAGGGTGGAATGTATCTGTCCAGAAATAACTAAGTGAACTGCTCCCAAGTGAGGGGAGGAGAATCTTCCGGTCTGCCAAGAATGTAGGACGGCCCACCATCTGTGGGCCCTGCCCTCTAACTGAAAAGTAGTGAAGTCAACTCCATGAGACTCCAATATCCTCATTTTCTGCAGTCTGTCCCTGCACCTATCAATAAAGTCCTGTGCATCCTCATGACGCTCGCCTCCGTAGACTAGAGGGTGCAGTTTGGTCCACCTGTCTAATAACTTATGTGAATCACCGTCCGCAACTGGTATGACCTCAGGTGTTGTTGTTGCTGACTGGACTCCGCCCACGGGCAGTGTACCCGGGGTCTGATATACTGCTACTGCATGTCTGGTGGCCTGCATAGTAGGGGTCTATGCTCCCCCTCCCGCCTGTTATATGGCCGGATCTACTGGAAATAAACCAGCCTGGGTCATGGTGTCCATGAACCGCATCATACGGCCCATGACCTCCTGAAATCCTGGCGCTGTCATAAAGTCCAAAGGGGAAGGATCTATTGCGGGCACCTTGCCCTGCTCCTCAGTGATGGGATCCTCTACTGGATCCGCTGGGGGTGTAACTGGTACAGCTTTGGGACGCCCTCGTCCCCTACCTCGGGCTGGTGTCCTTCCCCGGCCTCTTCCACGGCCTCGGATGATGGGGGTAGCGGCCCCTCCCGGGTCCGAAAAGTCGGATGCGCGCGTCCTCACCATCTGTGAGAGAATAGAAGAGTGAGATTTAGTATACCATCAACCGCACGATTAGAAGATGAATAAATAGAGATTTCCTAACAGCCTATAGCCTCCCGAAGATAAATACAAACATCTCTGTACCGATCCGCAACACTCTATTGGGTTTGCCCGTAACTTGTGAGACCTAAGTGAACCTAGGGCTATGATACCATGTTGTCACGACCCAAATCCTAACCCAGGTCGTGATGGCGCCCAACACCGCAGTCAGGCAAGCCAACCATTATCTACTAGTGAGTTTCATGTAGTTTACCAAAAACATTTTCAACACTTGCTTAACTTAGTTTTGAGACATTAAGTAGAAACAGATAAATTATGCAACTTTATGAAAAATAAATAATCATGAAGTCATAATTAACGATTACATCCCAAAAATAAAGTCTACTAGCGTGTGTATCAGGAACTAGTGTCACAAGTCTACAGGCATCCAGTAGAATAAAATCAAAAGAATAAAAGTCAGTCATACTGTCTGAGTAAGTATAGACAAAAATGGCAAAAGAATATCTCCAAAGTACTGATGGGATTCGCCAAGAGAAGCAGCTCACCATGAAGCTTCGACCAGGTGTAAATCAGGAACAAGCTCCGGACTGGTACCCAGATGCACCTGCCTCAGAACCTGTACAATTAAGTACAGAGTGTAGCATGAGTACATAAACAATATGTACCCAGTAAGTATCCCACCTAATCTCGAAGAAGTTGTGATGAGAGGCCGACTTGACACTTACTAGGGTCCAAACAATATATTTAGGTGATATTTTAAAATAGGACAACAGGTAAGCCTGGATAGTAAGGAAATAAATATCGAATCGTAATCAAAATCCAAATATGTGGTGAAGCACCAATATACAAGTTTTCAATTCGTTCTTCCAGGATATTTCACAGCTCAACAGTCATAAAAAAATCAGGCAAATAGCATGCGCATAGTGGAATAAGGACATCCGGCCTGGGCCAACATAATAATAATAATTGCACACTGCCGAAGGGTCGAATGGCGCGAACCATAGATGCATCTATTAACCTGTCGTGGCGTACGGACCACTCCCATGAGAGTAGGGGAAAGAATCACTCCGCTCGCGGGATATAAATTGCGAAGAGGTCGCGTGCAAACACAACATATTTCTTTAAATCCTTTCAAAATAACAATTCTTTTGAAACACCAAATTCTCGGTTTTCTTGAAACAAAGTTGCATACAATGAAATTACAAAGCATATAACTCAAGTTAATGGAATTCACATGGCATGGTGTGGGCCTAACTACCCGGAAATAACAATAATAGTCACCAACGACACATAATCATTTAATTCACCTATGGGGAAAATTCCATCTTACAAGGTTAGAAAGGAGACTTACCTCAGGTCAAATATACTTCCCGGGTCAAGAATGCGCCCGAAACTCCAAATTCGTCGCCCAAGGACTCGAAACTAGTCAAATATTGCATAAACAAATCAGTATATACATCAAAGTCCTTATTTCTCCTACTTAAATGATCATTTCAACCTAAATTGAGAAAATCCTAAAATACACCTCGGGGCCCACATGCTCGGATTCCGAAAATTTTTGAAAGAAACTATCACCCATGGCCTAAGGATCAATATTATATTGTATTTGTATGTTTCCTTAACAAATTTCTTGGTGATTTCCCATTTTTGTCAAAAACCTATATTTTTCTCTAAACCCATGATTTCCACTAATTTGATGTGTTAATTTACCTAAGAATTCAAGTATTAAGCTAAATTTATAGTAGGAATTACTTACCTTACAGTATCTAGGTCGAATGCCCTCCTTGCATGCTCTCAAAATCGCCCAAAGATGAAGAATAGTGTTCAAAAATGGCTAAGTCCCGCATTTAAAACGAAGCTCACCGCCTACAGGCTTTTTGCACCTGCGGCCCTAGCACCGCACTTGCGGTCTTGCATCTGCGAGAAAAATCTCGCATCTGTGGAGAAGAGGAAGGGGGCCTGGCTTCGCACCTGCAGAGCGGAGTCCGCACCTGCGGCTCCGCTTCTGCGAAAAGGAGTCCGCATCTGCGGAAATGGGCAGCTCCTTCAGGAGTCGCACCTGTGACTTGCCCTCCACAGGTGCGGTCGCACCAGATCTGGTGCACCAGCAGTCATTTTAGGCTGGTTTTTGCCTCGCTCGATGCCCAAATGGCATCTGGGCCTACCCGAGACCCCATCCAAATATACCAATAAGTCCTAAATCATAATACGGACTCGGTCGAGCCTTCGAAACGTCTGAAACAATGCTAAATCTAAAAATAATACCCCAAAACCTATTGGATCAAACTTAAGAACTTTAAGTTCTTGATTTCTCTTTCAATATGCCGAACCTACCTATACTCCTCGGAATGACACCAAATTTTGCGAGCAAGTCATAAATGACATAACAGAATTATTCCCCATCTCGGAATTCCATTTGGATTTCGATAACACAAAAACACGTTCCAAACCTCAAGTTTGAACTTAAGGAAACCTTAATTCACTATTGGGTGCCGAAACGCCCCCGGGTCATCCAAACCCATTCCGAACACACGCCCAAGTCCAAAATTATCATACGAACCTAACGGAACTTTCGAATCTCGTTCCCGGGGTCGTTTACTAAAAATATTGACCCAAGTCAAACTTGGCCTTAAAGGCCATCCTTAAGGAACGAAGAGTTCCTATACCACTCCAAACTCCTCAAAACCTCGAACCACCCGTCCCCTCAAGTCATAAATCAGTAAAAGAAACTATGGGAAGTCTCATTTAGGGACACGGGGTTCTAGAACATGATACGACCGATCGGTTCGTTACAAGGTCATTGCTATTGAGTTTATAAATCAAGCTGCATATTTCTGTGCATTGACATTCACTTAGATAGCATGTCTTAGGATCCTGTCTAATAAAAATGTCTCTTGTTTGTGTTTGAGACGTGCTACTTATGTGCATTACTTGTGGAGGTAAATCTGGGCCTCATAACTGTTTTTCCTGCATTTATCTGATTAGTCATATTTGTTCTTGCATGTCGCTTAGAATTATATCCTTTTAAAACCTTAGGAGTTTGTCTAGAACTACCTATGCTTAGAGGTCCTAAATTCCTCCAGGACTATTAAGAAGGGACGGGTAACATCATGCATAGGGATCGCTAAATAAACTCGCCTAATAATCGCAAAGGGGTGCAGTAAAGGGTAGATATGTATATGATGACCGGTGCGCTAATGCCACGTGTAGCCCCTCACTGAAGAGTGATTATCGGGCATTTCATTGATGTGATCCTATAGGATAAACAAATTAGGACTCCCCAATCCCCTATCATATGTGTGCTTAGATAGAATTACTTGTTTCCATGTGTATACTTTGACTGCTTATTTTCTACTTGCTTAAATTCACAAAGTTTGTTTGGCCGGGAACCACAGTTGTGGACTTTGAGGGGTTCCTAACACCTTCCCCTTGGAGTAATTTCAAGGCCTTACCCAATCTCTGGTTATTCAATTAGTGTTATTATAACTCTTAATAGGTTCCGTAACGCACCTTAATTCATTAGGTGGCGACTCTTCAAGTCCTTCACATCCCTTAAGTCTAACCTTGTCTATTTTGCAGAAAATGAGGCACGAAGTCCCCAGGTTTGGCATGGTCCAAAGAATACCACCATTATTGATGGATTGGTGGGAAGACCTTTCGCCAAGTGACAAAAACCATGTGAAGAGGGTCCTCAAAAACTTACCCTCTTTACTGGATATCCAACCGAACAATATGTTGATTGAAGTAGCCACTATGTTCTGGGACAGAGAAAGGTCTGTGTTCCGTTTTGGCAACATAAAAATGACCCCCCCCCCCTCTTGGAGGAGATAGAGGGTTTCACGGGATTACCTTGGGATAGTCCAGGTTTGTTGGTGCCAGAAAATCGTGCTGCTAGGGGATCCTTGAAAATGATGGGTTTGAAAAGGAACGATGATTTAGAGTGCCTAACAAAGTCCTACATAACTTTTGACTATCTCTATGAACGATACGACCATAGAAATCCTATCGTATCTTCCATGATGAATTCTCTATTACTTCCTTGGCTCATATTCACCACAGGGTTTTTGTGTTCGTCGTTTGCTTCCTGGGTATGATAGTATTTTCGAGCAAAGGAGACAGGACTCACACTAGACTGGTTATGGTAGCCAAAACCTTAATGGAGGGATCGAGGGGCAAACATATACCATTATCCCTATGATCATAGCAGACATATACCGAGCCCTGGACCGCTACCAGAAGGGGTTCAAACACTTTGAGGGTTGTAATCTGCTACTACATGTTTGCTTATTGGAGCATCTCTAAAGGGGTCAATATTGTCAAGAGTTTCCACGAAGGGCGTGGAATGACCATATAGCCTTCCATCACCCTAAGAGAATGACCTACATCCCAGACAGGTTTGCTCAACTGGAAAATGCTACAGAATGGGCGCAGTTTTTTGACAATTTGACCAAGAACCAGGTCCAATGGATGTTTGAATGGTTCCCTACCAGTGAGTTCATCATCAGATCGAGGGACGCTCCGCACCTGGTGTTGATCGGTTTAAGGGGCATATACCCTTATGCTCCCATCAGGGTTATGAGACAGGCAGGCAGGAAGCAAGTCATACGGCGAGTCTCTAAATGAGTCATTACAGAGCAGATTTTCAGGACTACGACATCCCGTACAAATGTGAAGCTCAGCATATATGGCATCTAAAGGTTATTATGGAAAGGGACACCATCGATCCAGACCGGTACCACACAGGGCATGTACGCTTTTACCTATCATGGTTGGAAGACAGCATAGCAGGGATAGTTGAGCCAGGAATCGGTGGGGGAAACAGGGTCATAGAAGAAGTTGTTGAGGCCCAAGTAAAATACAATAAACTGCGCAAAAGGGTTCGTGAGTCCGAGGCTGAGCATCTGGAGAAACACAAGACTGATATGGAACTAATCAATGAGTAGAAGGAAAGGGCTATCAAATCCAATGAGAGGCTAGAATATTTGGAGCAGGGTTTGATGGAACTAGAGGCGAAGACAAGGAAAAGAGTCGCCGACTGCCAGAATGCTGAGGGAAGCGAAGGAAGGCATCTAGCAAGAGTATACCTGCTGTTGGGCATGCGCGACCTGGGGAACCTGATCGACAGGGACAGGAAGATCAAGCATGGAGAAGGTCTTTCTGGGACCAAGTAGATTAGATTTACCTGCTTTTTCAAATGTAATAACGCCAAGTGCCAGTAGTGACTTATATTATTCAGTGTCGTTTTAGATTTACCTACTTTTACATTAATGAAATGAGGCAATTATTGGCATCTAAGTTCTCCAAATCAACTTTTCACTAGGACTACCTCGGGCACAACGAGGCTCTCCAAATTAGGACACGCTTTTATATCCCTGCAATGTGTGTTTAAATATTGCAATATTTTCTCATGATCCTCATTGACGTGGCTACCTTTTGTTTTTTCTTTTGTTTTCTTTCTTTTATTCCCCTCCCCGAAGGTTGGTTCTTGCATTCTGGCATCATCATCATATCACACAAGATCCAGGGGCCCTCCACCTCCTCCTCCTCCTAGTCCACTTAAAAGCAAAGGCAAAGGCAAAGGCAAAATGGAAGATTTGAGCAATATCATAAAGGAGAACACAATGACAGCTGAACAAACAGAAGATCCTGACAATCAAGGTACTCAGGTTCAGAATGATGCTATGTCACAACTCGAGCAAAGGTTGTTGAAACTCCAAGGGGAGATTGAACATGTGCGAAACTTGGCGAATCTGTCCTTCTCACTTAGTGTTCCAGATGTCAATCATCCGAACACCCAAAACCCCATACCTCCTCAGAATACCCCAAACAAACAAACCCTCCCACAACTCACCACCGTACAACTCCACCGAAAAATCAAACTATTCCACCACAATGCAACACTTGCCACACTCCGAGAAACACCCCACTAATCATCCCTGAACCACAAAGCTCCACAGATGACCACATCTATGCTCAAGCGCCAGGCCATCATAATAATCCCATATACGTGGAGACTCTACCTCACTCCACCCAACCTATTTCTTACACACATGAATCCAGTGAGAAGGATATTATCATTAACCTGGACGAAGAACTCAAGAGACTAACTAGCCGAGTCCAGGGCGTCGAAGGAAGTAAAAGAGTTCAGGGATTGAACTATGAAGATCTCTGCATAAAGCCTGATGTTGAGCTACCAGAGGGTTAAAAACCTCCTAAGTTTGAGATGTTCGACAGTACAGGTAATCCTAAGGTCCATCTAAGAACCTACTGTGATAAATTGGTTGGAGTAGGAAGAGACGAGAAGATTCGCATGAAATTGTTCATGAGAAGCCTCACCGGAGATGCTTTGTCTTGGTCCATCAGCCAAGACCCTAAGAAGTGGTCCAACTGGGTAGGCATAGCCTCAGATTTCATGGATCGGTTCAGGTTCAACACGGAGAATGCTCCAAACGTATTTTATATCCAGAACCTCAAGAAGAAGCCCACCAAAACTTTTCGCGAGTATGCCATTCGCTGGAAATCTAAAGCAGCCAAGTTCAGGCCTGCCCTAGATGATGAACAAAATTCTTCGTCTGGGAACAAGACCCGCAGTATTATGAGAGGCCACAAATTCTCTAACATCATCAAGCTAGGTGAGAGAATTGAAGAAGGGATTAAGAGCGGAATGGTTACTAATTTAGAAGCACTACAAACCACTAACAAAGCCTTGAAGTCTGGTGGTATATCCAAGAAGAAATATACAGGGATGGTAATGGTTGCACCGGGACCCAAATCCCCATTGGTATACCGAACTTCCCCACTCACATACCAAGCACCCCCACCTACATATCAGCCAGCACCTCCACCTGCTTATCAACCGTCACCCCCACCTGCTTATCAACCCACGTCTCCCAGATATTCCCAACCAGCCACCGTTTATCATACATACAACTCTCAACCCTCTCACTTCCAGTCACCCCCTTCTCGCTAAAATTTTCCAAAACCTCAACCCAATTTTGACCGCAGACTGCCCAAGCAATATACTGCCATTGCTGAACTTATTGACCAGTTGTACGAAAGATTAAAAGATGCTGGTTATGTTACTCCTATCCCTGCTGCAACCCCTAAAAATCCATCCCAGTGGGTCAATCCAAATAAAACCTGTGCATACCATTCTGGCATGAAGGGGCATACAATTAATGAATGTCATTCACTTAAGGATAAAATCCAGTCTCTGATTGATAATAAGGTCATCCAAGCAAAGGAAGCTACTCCCAATGTCCGCAACAATCCGCTCTCAAACCATAGGGGTGGAGGCATCAACATGATAGAGATAGAGGAAGAATAGGACCTAGAGGGGTCGATTGGATTAATCAAAGAAGGTGATGACCCAAAAAACTAGTGGTCACACTCAATCCCATCATAGTCTAGATTCAGCCGTCAAGAGATGTTGAGGTAGCTACGTCATTCCCATTCAAGTTTGGAGTGGCACCACCTGCGGATGCACCTGTGCCATTTGTGGTTGAGTTAATCCCACCTACCATGGCACCTGTCCCATTTGAAGTGAAGATAGCGGCACCAATTATAGTGACAGTGTCAACCTCGCCGCTTTTCAACACTAATGCCGTACCTTGGGACTACGTGGCTGAAGCAAGAAGGAAAGGTAAGGTTAAGATGGAAGAAGTTGGTGCCGCACAAGGGATGACCAGGACCGACAGGGTCTATACACCTGAACACTTGGCAGAGTCTAGCAAACATGCTTCCAACAGGCACCCGTCATTGAAACAGGTCCAGATGATCTTTGGAGAAAGGTGCAAGCCAAAGAATATTCAATCTTAGATCAGCTGAGCAAGACTCCAACCCAAATATCCATCATGTCATTGCTACAGAACTCGGAAGCACACAGGAATTCTTTGATGAGAGTGTTGAACGAAGCATATGTGCCTAATAACATCACCAGTGGAGAAATGGACAATATGGAAGGACAGGTGCTGGAAAGTCACAAGATCACTTTCCACGAGGACGAGCTGCCACCTGAAGGGCTAAGTCACAACAAGGCACTGCTACTGTGCAATGTGAATATTATTTCATTACCAAGGTTCTAATCGACGGAGGATCAAGCCTCAACATTTGCCCATTGAAAACCCTCAAAATATTGGGCAAAGGATTGTACGAGATAAGAGAAGGGTCCATGAATGTGAAGGCTTTCGATGGTTCTCAAAGGGACACCGTTGGAGAAATCAGTCTTTGTCTACATATCGAACCTACATGGTTCGAGGTTGAATTTCAGGTGATAGATGTATCCGCGTCATATAACCTCTTATTGGGGTGGCCGTGGATACATGCCGTTGGGGCTGTGGCATCAACATTGCATCAGGCAGTGAAATTTGAATGAAACCGCCAGGAAGTAATCATCCACAGAGATGGAAGCAACCCTATCTATAGTCGCCAGACCATCCCGGTGGTTGAAGGTAGAAGAAGGCTGGGTGGAGAAACCTATCATCACATCAAGCGGGTCAACTCAATAGACAATGATAAGTGGTGGGATAGTAAGATCAAAGCATATTGAACTGGAGCGGATACAAGCCTGGCAAAGGGCTCGGTAAGAATCTTCAGAGGATTTCCAAACCGATACAGCTGAAGCACCATGGCACCACTTTTGGGCTGGGATACAAATACACTTGGCAAGAGTATGAAGACTGGTCGCCACCATAGCGCGGTCCCTACTATATATTGGAACAGCCTATACCACATTTGGAGCAGACTTTCCAACAAGCTGATATCATATGGGGGTCAGAAGAAGAAGAAGAAGAAGAAACTTTAGCAACTTTGAAGAATCTATTCCCGGAAGACTAAGGCATGGACTGTTGTGTTATTGTTGATGTGGAGGAAGAGGAAGGCCCTACCAACCAAGTTGTGAGCAAGGGATCACTCCTCAAGAATTGGACCGTCAGACCATCCAGGGCTCGACGAATCCCGGGGTAGCAAGGCTGAACATCATAATTTACTTCATTTTGCTAATGATTTCCTTTTTTGCGTTTTTCTTTTGTTTTCCAATAAAATACCGATGTTCCAAAATTGTTTGTTTAAATTGTCAAAATCGCTTTTATGTTTCAACGAATCAGTATTTATTTATTACCTCATTACTTTTATCTATACAATATTACTATTTCCTGTCCCGATGAACCAATGACTGTGACATGCAATGAGACAAATCAACAAAAGGACAGCGATTCAGAAGGAGAGGATGTCATACCCGTTGAAATTGTCAGAGAAGTTGAGGATTTCAAGAACAGACCTAAGTCCAACCTGGACGAAACTAAGGTAGTCAACCTGGGAGATTCAGAGACTACCAAAGAAACTCGCATTAGCATCCATTTGTCGCCATCAGAGAAAAAGGAATACACCCAATTCTTGAAAGAGTATGAGGACATATTCGCATGGTCGTATGATGACATGACTGGTATAAGTACATCCATTGTGGCCCACAAGTTGCCGACCAATCCAATGTGCCCGTCGGTAAAACAGAAGCTCAGAAAGTTCAAGCCTGATATGAGTCTGAAAATCAAAGAAGAAGTTACCAAGAAAATCAACACCAAGGTCCTCAGGGTAGTTGAATATCCAACATGGTTAGCCAACATCGTGCCAGTGCCTAAGAAAGACAGAAAAGTTAGGGTCTGTGTCGACTACCGAGATCTCAACCGGGCCAGTCCAAAGGATGATTTCCCCCTTCTAAACATACACATCCTGATTGAAAAGTGTGCAAAGCATGAACTTCAGTCGTTCGTGGATTAATTTGCTGAATACCATCAGATTTTGATGGACGAAGAAGATGCTGAGAAAACGACTTTCATCACGTCGTGAGTGTAATGACCCGACCGGTCGTTTTGTGTTATCGGACCACGTTACCCTAAATGAAACTTCCCATAGCGGCTTATTATGATTTATGACTTGCGAGGGCGGGTGGTCCGAGATTCAGAAGTGTTTATAGTGCTATAGGAACACTTGGTTCCTTAAGGTTGGCCTTTAAGGCCAAGTTTGACTTCGGTCAACATTGTGGGTAAATGACCTCGGAATTGAGTTTCGTCGGTTTTGACATCTTCGTATGATGATTTCGCACCTGGGCGTATGTTCAGAATGGGTTTCTGATGACCCGGGGGCATTTCGGCGCCCAATATTGAAATAAGTAGTTCCTTAAGTTCCTATTGTGGTTTGGGATGTGTTTTTATGTTATCGAGGTCTGAATGGAATTCTGAGACCGGGAATAGTTCAGTTATGTCATTTATGACTTGCCTGCATAATTTGGTGTCATTCCGAGTAGTATAGGTCGGTTCGGCGCGTTGTTAGCGAAGTCAAGAAAACTTAAAGTTCCTAAGTTTGGTTCCAGGGATTTTGAGGTGTGATTTTGATTTTTAGCGTTGTTTTGGGTGTTCCGAAGGCTCGAGCGAGTCCGTATTATGATTTGGGACTTGTTGGTATATTTGGAGGGGGGCTCGGGTGGGCCTAGGTGTCTCCCGGACACCACACAAGGCTAAAAACCAGCTGAAATAGCTGTTGGTGCACCTGTTCTGGTGTTGACCGCAGGTGCGGTTGCCCAGTCACAGGTGCGGGACCGCTCCTACGGTCCAAGCCTCGTAGGTGAGAGACCCAACGGGCAGCCCATTTCTCACAGGTGCGGACAAAATTCCGCAGGAGCGGAGAGGCAGGTGTGGTCTTCTCTCCGTAGGTGCCAGCCCAGGCCTCCTCGTCCATTTTTTCAGGTGCGAGCCTTTGCTCGCAGGTGCGAGACTGCAGGTGCGTTCCTCGAGCCGCAGGTGTGGAAACACTGTCAGATAGTGTGTTTCTTAAATACGGGATTCTTCATTTTTTTTCTTCACTCTTTCCTCCATTATCACTTTAAGATCTTGGGAAAAGGAATACACGACCCAACCCCTAAAAGGTAAGTAAATTTCATCTCAAGACTTGTTAATGCATGAATTCCTAGTTGAATTTATCACCTAATTAGTGAAAAATTCAAGAATTGGGTAGTAACCTAGGGCTTTCGATAATTGGAGAATTTACCCGTGAATTAGCTATGGAATCAAGTAAAAATCGTATATTAATGATCCTTAGGCTATGGTTGAGTGTTTCCTTCGAGAATTTTGGTTATCCGACCAGAGCTTGACCCTGGGGGTATATTCTGGACCTGATTCCACGGTGAGCTGCCTCCCTTGGCGAATCTCAGCAGCACTATGGAGTTATCTTTTCTTTATTTCTGTCTACTTCTTTCAGACAGCAGAACAGTTTGTATCATCTTTCGTATATTCTACTAGTTCTCATGTAGACTTGTGACAGTAGTTCCTGGCACACATATAGTAGACTCTATATTTTGGGACTGTATATATAGGTTCATGATCCTTGTGGTTGTATTTACTTAAGTTGGTTAAATTATCCGCTTTTACTTAAATGATCTAAGCTTAAAATTTGGTAAGTGTGGGGTTGATATGTCAAATAAGGATAATCTCACTAGTAAACAACTGGCTTGCCTGACTCCGGTGTTGGCCGCCATCACGACCTATGTTGGGAATTTGGGTTGTGACAACATGGTATCAGAGCACTAGGTTCACGTAGGTCTCACAAGTCATGGATAGAGTCTCGCGGATCGATACGAAGACGTCTGTATTTATCTTCGGGATGCTATAGGGTGTTAGGAAACCTCTTTTTATTCATGATCTATCGTGCAGTTGATGGTTTACTAAATCTCATTCTTCTATTTTCTCACAGATGGTGAGGATGCGTATATCTGGCAGAGGCCGGGGGAGGGCACCGGCCTGAGGTAGGGGACGGGCGCGTCCTAGAGCTATTCCAGTTGCACCACCAGGGGATCCTACTATAGAGGAGTAGGGGGAGGTTCCCCCAGCGGGTCCTGCTCCAGTGGACTTCATGACGACGCCAGGCTTCCAGCAGGTCATGGGCCATATGTTGAGATTTATGGATACTATGTCCCAGGTTGGTTTATTTCCAGCAGATCCTGCCACATCTCAGGCAGGAGGGGGATCCCAGACCCCTACTGCCCAGGATGAAGGCCAGATAGCCGCACTTCATCATACCCCAGGTACACTGCCCGTGGGTGGGGTTCAGCCTGTAGCAGCAGCACATGAGCCCAGACCAGCTGCGGACGGCGATCCGCAGAAGTTATTGGACAGATGGACTCGATTGCACCCTCCGGTCTTCAGGGGTGAGCAAGGCAAGGATGCCCAAGATTTCATTGACAGGTGCAGGGACCGACTGCACAACATGAGGATACTAGAGTCCCATGGAGTGGACTTCGCTACTTTCCAGTTAGAGGGCAGAGCTTGCAGATGGTGGCAGTCCTATATTCTCAGCAGGCCAGCAGGTTCTCCTCATATCACTTGGGAGCAGTTCACTCAGATGTTTCTAGACAGATATATCCCACCCTTTAAGAGGGAAGAGTTGCGGTATCAGTTTGAGCAGCTGGAGCAGGGGCAGCTGTCAGTGACAGACTATGAGGCCAGATTTTCAGAGTTGTCTCGCCGTGCACTCATGATACTACCCACCGATGCTGAGAGAGTGCGGAGATTTGTAGTCGGGTTGTATCCAGGCATTAGGAACATCATGGACCGGGAGGTGGAGATGGGTACTCCTTATCAGCTAGTAGTGGAGATTGCTCGTAGGATCAAGGGTTATCGGTCGAGGGTCAGGGAGCAGGTACAACCGGATAAGAGAGTCAGATATTCCGGGGACTTTAGAGGTGCCCCAGCTAGGAGCAGAGGTCAGTTTGGTAGGGGTCAGCCCAGCAAGCCCCCATATTCAGCACCACCACCACCACCTCCTCGTGGTGCTCCAGTGAGGCCTTACTTCAGTGTTATGCCAGAGGGTTCTCACCGTCCCCCAGTTGTCCAGGGTTCTACTTCAGGGCAGCAGGCCGTACCTCCAGTGAGATGTTACGAGTGTGAGGACCTCGGCCATATCAGGAAGACTTGTCCTAGGTTTCGGGGCAAGGCAGTGCAGCAGGGTTACCAGCCTATGAGTCCAGCACCAGCAGTCCGGCACCTAGAGGTGGGGGACAGGTCAGTAGGGGTCGTACTAGAGGTGGAGGCCAGTCAGGGGAAGGTCAGCCAGCTCCTTCTCATTCTCATGGGGCTCAGTCTTCCGGTGCTCCAGCTAGATTCTATGCTTTTCCGGCCAGATCAGATGCAGTGGCCTCAGACGCCGTGATCACAGGTATTATTACAATATGTGGTAGAGAGGCATCGGTGTTATTTGATCCAGGATCCACTTATTCCTATGTTTCGGGCTTATTTGCTCATTTTCTGGATGTCCCTTGTGAGTCCTTGGGTTCTCCTATATGTGTGTCCACTCCTGTGGGCGATTCTGTGGTGGTAGACCGGGTTTACTGGTCTTGTATGGTCACATTCTGTGGGTTCGAGACTCGAGCAGATCTCTTGTTGCTCGACATAGTTGATTTCGAGATTATTTTAGGCATGGATTGGCTATCTCCTTATCATGCCGTTCTAGATTTCCATGCCAAGACAGTTACTTTAGCCATTCCAGAGTTGCCTAGGCTGGAGTGGAGAGGTTCCTCAGTTAGTGCAGCTATCCGGGTTATTTCATTCCCGAAGGCTAGACATATGGTTGAGAAGGGTTGTCTGGCCTACCTCGCTTATGTGAGAGACGCCACCACCGAGTCTACGACGATTGATTCAGTGCCAGTTGTTCGAGAGTTTGCTTATGTATTTCCTTCGGACCTTTCGGGCATGCCTCCGGATCGTGATATTGATTTCTGCATTGATTTAGCTCCAGAAACCCAGCCTATATCTATTCCTCCGTACCGTATGGCACCGAAAGAGTTGAAGGAGCTGAAGGAGCAGCTTGAGGAGTTGTTATCTAAGGGCTTCATCAGACCGAGTGTATTTTCGTGGGGTGCTCCAGTTCTATTCGGCTTAAAGAATGTTGGGGCCACTTATATGAGGGCTATGACCACTATCTTCCATGACATGATACATAAAGAGATCGAGGTATATGTGGACGACGTCATTATAAAGTCCAAGAAAGCCACCGACCATATAGCATGTCTAAGGAGGTTCTTCAACAGGTTGTGGAAATACAACCTGAAATTAAACCCCACGAAGTGTGCATTCGGTGTTCCTGCCGGAAAATTTCTTGGGTTCATTGTCAGCCGCCGAGGAATAGAACTGGATCTGTCAAAAGTCAAAGCCATCCAAGAATTACCACCGCCAAAGAACAAGAAAGATGTGATGAGTTTCCTGGGGCGCCTTAACTACATCAGCCGGTTCATAGCCCAGTCCACGGTCATATGTGAACCGATCTTCAAGATGTTAAAGAAGTATGCCGCAACTAAATGGACCGACGATTGTCAAAAAGCTTTCGAAAGAATCAAGGAATACTTGTCAATGCCACCAGTTTTGGTCCCCCCAGTGCCAGGTAGACCCATGCTACTCTACCTTGCAGAATTAGATGGAGATTTCGGCTGCATTCTGGGGCAGCACGACGAGACAGGAAGAAAGGAACATGCTATCTACTATCTGAGTAAGAAGTTCACTCCATACGAGGCACGGTATTCTCTACTAGAGCGTACCTGTTGTGCTCTAACCTGGGTAGCCCAGAAGGTTAGGCACTACTTATGTGCCTATACGACATATCTCATATCAAGGATGGATCCCTTGAAGTACATTTTTCAGAAGCCCATGCCCACCTGCAAACTGGCCAAGTGGAAAATCCTGCTAAGTGAATTCGACATCATGTATGTGACTCAGAAAGCGGACAAGGGACAAGCATTGGCAGATCATCTTGCCGAGAACCCTGTGGGAGGAGAATACGAACCTCTGAAAAAATATTTTCCCAATGAAGAAGTATTATTCATAGGAGAAGACATTGTTGAATCCTATGAAGGCTGGAGAATGTTCTTCGACGGAGCAGCAAATTTCAAAGGGGTCGGTATTGGAGCAGTCTTGGTGTCGGAAACTGGCCAACATTATCCGGTATTTGCTAAACTCAGATTCCCCTACACCAACAATATGGCAGAGTATGAAGCATGCATCCTAGGGCTCAACATGGCCATTGACATGAATATTCAAGAGTTGCTAGTAATTGGTGATCCAGACCTGTTAATACACCAAGTACAAGGAGAATGGGCTACCAAGAATTCCAAGATACTACTGTATCTGCATCACGTGTAGGAATTGAGAAAGAGGTTCACAAATACAGAATTTCGGCACGTCCCCAGAATTCAGAACGAGTTTGTCGATACACTGGCCACTCTATCATCCATGATACAACATCCAGATAAGAACTTCATCGATCCTATTCCGGTAAATATCCATAGCCAGCCGGCATATTGTGTCCACTTTAAAGAAGAAGCAGACGGAAAACCATGGTTCCATGATATCAAGGAATATCTGTCAAAGAGAGAGTACCAAGAGCTTGCAAATCATACTCAGAAACGCACGCTTTGGAGATTGTCCAACAGTTTCTTTCACAGCGGAGGAACCCTGTACAGGAGAACTCTCGATCTAGGATTATTGAGATGTGTCGATGCAAAGGAATCCTCCAGACTACTCGAAGAGATACATGCCGGGACTTGCGGCCCACATATGAATGGTTTTGTCTTCTCCTAGAAGATACTTAGAGCTGGTTACTTTTGGATGACCATGGAAACGGACTGCATCCAGTATGTCTAGAAATGCTACCGATGTCAGGTACATGTAGATATGATAAAGGTACTCCCAAATAAGCTCAATGCAACAAGCTTGCCTTGGCCATTCGTCGCCTGGGGAATGGACGTCATTGGACCGATCGAGCCTACAGCCTCAAATGGACACAGGTTTATCTTAGTAGCTATTGATTACTTCACCAAATGGGTCGAAGCAGCATCCTACAAAGCAGTGACAAAGCAGGGATACAAACCGACCTTCCCCATCCACAGAACTCACGATTTTTCTTTAGATGCAGGAACAAAGGATAAACACGCTTCAAAGTCATAATTCTCAAAACAGTTGCAATTGCCAAAATTTACTATCAGCACAAAGAACAAACATGCTCCGTAGTCACAATTCTCACAACAATCGCAATGTTGAAATCTGCTACCAACTAAGAAATTCTACTATCATTTGCTATTTATTCTTCTGCATAAGTCTAAGCTCCGCCTTCATCTTGCATGGGACTAAAGCTTTGTCCCGCATTTTGCATGAGGTTAAGCTCTGCCTCCATCTGCATAAGGCTAATTACTGCCTTCCTATCTGCATAAGGTTAAGCTCTACCTCCACCCGGCATAAGGCTAATATCTGCCTTTCCCTGCATGAGACTAAGCTCTACCTTCATCTTGCATAAGGATAATCTTTGCCTTCCCTTGCATAAGGCTAATTTCTGCTTTCATTTGCATGAGACTAAGGTCTGTCTCCATACCTGCATGAGGCTAAACTCTGCCTCCAATTTACTTTTTTACCGAGACTAAGCGCTGTCTCTCAAGCATTATTTACTTCGCTTCTATTTCGGGCTAAGCTCTGCCCCCCAATTTGCAATACTAAGCCTTATCTTGTTGAGATCATGTTATTGCATCTTATGGGCTGAAATATCGCCAACTTGTCCAAAGGCGTCATAGTCTAACGGCATCATCCTCATAGACGGAAGACACCATGTCATGGCCTGAGGATCTCCCTCAATCTTGCACTATCATTATTCAAAGGCGTCATAGTTCGGAGGCACCATCTTCATAGCCCGAGAACATCATTTCATGGCCTGCGAATCTCTCATCAAACAATTCATAGCCCAGGACATCATGGTCTAAGGACGTCATCCCTAACCATCCGAGGATAGATTTCATAGTCCCAACGGGAACGTGCATCATGTTTAAATTTATGCACAATATATGCTTGTAGTATTCTTATTTGAAGGCAACCCAGCGAGCAGCGGTCATCCCAGCAGGAGAGATCCCACTCCAGTTCCTCAACTGTATCAAACCTAACCTCTCCCGTGAACCGTTCATTCGCCCATCCTTAGATATTGCGTCCGTTCTTGTATTGACTTCACCGGTATGTTTCATCGGTGAATCCGGAACTACATACGGCCTGATTCCTGTAAAACCAAGGATATCTAGGCATCTCAGAAACCAGAGCACGACCAAAATATCTCTAACCGTTTCACTCGGTCAAAATTAGTCAGCATATCTTTACCCAACAACTCTTTCATCCTTTCTGGGTAAAGAGGGGCAGTTGTTGATACCCCATTTTTTCCCAAAATATTTTTTAAAATTACATATATACCTTCAAAATCATGCATTAGTAGCAATTGGTATTTTTTCCATAATTTTTCTACATTTTATTAATTTGTCCAGTATTTTATTTTCGATAAATAATTACAAAATTGCATCACAAAGGATTTAAAAACATTTCTTGATTTAATTTATTATTTATGGTCCTATTAAGACTAAATTATTTCATAAATAGCCAAATTGGCACTTTTTGGCTATAATTGCATTAACTTTGCAATTATAGCCCAATCATATAATTTTGCACTATTTTTTACTAGAAATTAGTCATTTGTATTTTTAAATACTAAATAATCATTTTAAACTATTTTCTATGCATGAAATTCATTTTTTATAACTATTAGCTATTTTACAAATTATTTTAATTAATTTAAATTGCGTATTTAACAAATAGCCTATTCTATTTCAATTTTAGCCTAATTAGACCATCCCAAACACCTAACTATACCTGACCCAACAGACCCCAAGCCCAATTCCTAAATCTACCCGGCC